>MQRK01241687.1:18696-49491 GCA_001938485.1 Girardia tigrina | reverse complement strand
CCTACAAAGCATTTTCCTGTAAATTCGGTTCGTAAAGGAATTTTCTGCAAACCAATTTATCAATATTCCCCCCTGAAAGTGCATCTCTCCATATTTCCTCAAAATCTCGTTGTGCAACCGAATGATTCTTTGACGTTTCTATCGATATTGTCACAACAGAAGATCGTTCTTTTGAAACCTTTGAACAATAAACACCATTCAAAATCGAGATTTGTCCCTTCCGTTCTCTCTCTCTCGTATGTGAATTTTTTAGTGTTGAATTAAAATAATTTTTTGTTGATCGTTACTTTTCTCTTGACATAATTGTTTTATTTTCTCGAACACTAAATTAGCCTAACGCAATTCCTTGATATATTGAGTTGGGCTAGTTTAGCTTTGTTGGCAACTTTTATTTTATAGTAAAAATAGAGATTTGACAACACTTCCTAATCTCTATTTTTTACAAAGAGTGATAAAAAGATTTAAAAAAAGCGTTTCCCAATATTTTTATACTTTTTTTAAATAAACATTTAAAAATATGATGATAAATATTTTTCAAAACCGATTCAATTTTTTCTTTGTTTCTATACGAAGAAAGTATATTCCTAACAATTGTGCACTTTCCTTGCAATATTCTCGCGCCATTCTAGGGGATACACCATACAGAGTAGATACCACTGTGCTAAGTAATCATATAAATAAAGTACGGACAAGCAGTTTTGTGTTGTTGTCATGAAATAACTAAATTTGTATAAAATTTTAAGGGTCCCAATGGAAGGTCTAATATAAGTTATATTCACAACAAAAATGATTTGAAAATGATAAATGTATATTACTTATCTTTGAAATTTGTGAAATTTGTGAAATAAAAATATATTTTCAGGATAAAAGGAAAATATTATAAATTTGTTATTTTAACAGTAAAAATTAAGATTCTTATTCTTTTCATTTGGAGTTTGTTTAGAAAAAGAATATAATTTGTGGATTTCTTGACTATGGCCAAAATATTATAAGTCTACGATGAATAACCATTTATATAATTTATTTCTGGTCTTTGCGTAATAGCATTGCATAAAAAAGCTAACTCAACTCTAGGATATAGGTAAACCTCCTTATAAAGTATAAACGAATAAATAAAATGATAATACTTTAGTTAGACAAAAATAATGAATGATCAACAGAATTAAATCACTGAACACAGCAACGATTAGTTGAATGGGCCACACGAAATAGATCGCAGATACGAGCGACAAAATAAATACGACAATACCTCGCTTTGCGCTGTTTAACTATTTGCGTTTTTAGAAGTGGCGTCGCTGCTTAATTAGGAGGTGTAAATTTTTTTTAGTGCTCCAAATCCTAAAATCCATTTTTTATTATGGATTTTTCTACTATCTTAAGACGCAACTTCATTAAAATGCAAAACGAAACGACGCAAAGCACAGTACTGGTGTAGCTTACATCAGTCATCCAGATAACAACCAGAGTTGTATATTTTAGTCAAGGAAAAAAAAGTTCCGTACTTTTCCTTCTTTTATTTTTTCTCTGAAGATTAGGATATTATGAATTGATGATTGTAATGTGTGATAAATATCGAGTAAATATTTTATTTTCTCGTGTCGTTTTTTTATAATCAGAAGATAGTGCTTCATTCTGTAATATAAGTCACGAAGACGTAATAGTTCTGACAATAATGCTTTTTCTTGTGGCAGATATTTACTTTAAAATTATTTTTAATCTTTATTGCTCTTAGCAATATTTATTATTTTATATATATATATATATATATATATATATATATATATATATAACTCAAATAACACCATTTTAATTTTAAGAATAAGTGGAAAAGTTTCTTTAAAATCAATTAACATCTTTCACAATTTTCATAACACTTAATATATATTTATTTAATTTTATATTTTACCTTAGAAAGAGTTCATTTATCCGGTATTAATAATCTTTAGGTAGTTTTTTCAAAGAAGTCAAAACTCTAAATCTAAACTTACTGAAGTCCGAATGAGAAAGTGTAACATTTGTGATGCTTCTTTTGTCGCACTTTCTATTTTGGATGGAATCTGCCTCTCGATTGTGAGGTCGGAAATCGTCGTCACAGAAATAGATGCTCTAAATAAATTTATTTCAAATTCGAAATATAAAAATCATTTAGAAAATGAAAGTCAATTCTTTTGTTCATTTAATAAGTATAAATAAGTACTAAACAAAGGTATTTCTTTGAAGCAAGTTTAACTATAAATTGTAGTATGAAATTTCCCTATATACGACTTAATTTTTCTATGAAGATATAAAACAGATAATGTTGTGTTACGTCGTTTCTGTCCACAACAACTCAAAATCCACATATATATATATATACATATATATATTCATATATACTTTATATTAAGATCTATTTTTTTAATAAAACCCTTTTTACAGTTAATAATAGACGAAAGTTACATTTCAAACACTGAATGCTTTTAATATTGAAACTTGTAAAACCGCTACAGTAACAAATGCTTCGATATTTCAAGCATATGGAGATGGTACAATGGGCTATTTGATGATTAAATTTTGATTCCAAAAGTTTAGAGATGGTGAATTTAAGTCTGCAGGATAAAAAAATACAGACCAAATAAATAGAAGACACCAAATTGCAATCATTATTGAATGAGGATAATGCACAGACCACACGAGTGATTTAATTCACTGTTCTCAGGAGATTACAAGTCATGGGTAAAATCTTGATGGTTGGAAGATGGGAGTCATACCACTTATCTCAAGCAAATATTGTTCAATGATTGAGTTTATACATCTCGCCTTATCGTTTCTTTGGCTTATTGTTACTGGTATCGAGAAAAGTGTGAATTACGAGAATACAGAGCGCAAACAGAATATTCATGTGAAAAAGATGCTGTTGTGAATATAATCGGAGGCAAATAGAGTAATTTACTATAAGTAGCTCACTATCGGAAAACTAGCTACAGCGCGATACTAAAGCGAAACATTTCTCAAAGTAAGGGATAAAATTAAAGAGTTGCTGCTTCAGATTGGTCATAGTGTCAGAAAAATTATGCTTTTCCTTGAAAATACTTTATCTAACGTTGCTGCATTGACAAAAAACACAATTTTAGGTCTTGGATGGAGATACTTCCGCATCCTATAAAATTTATAGATGTGGCTTCTTCAGAGTTTCCTTTTTTCAGATATCTTTATCACACTTTATGCTGGACATCGCTTTAAAAACTCAGATGATGAGATGAATTGATGGATGCTGACGGATTCTGATAGATTCTAGGATTAAGATTTTGTACTTTGTCTAAAGTTTTTCAATAAATTTGCTTTTAAAAGGCCAAGATTTGTTACATTTGCATAACGTTTCTAACTTCAATCCATTACTTTAATATAAATTATTCCGGTTTTCCGAGGCAACTTCGAAAGCAAGAACATTCTGATAAATCGTAAATACGAACTTTAATTCGTCAATATCTGTATCCAACTTCCTTGTTATATTATTTTTCTAACGTTATTTTATTTCTTTGAAGATTTCTACTAGAGATAATTTATTCCTCATTTTGGTTGCCATAAATTTATATTATATATTCGAATATTTATGGATTTGTTTAATGATTTAATGGAAGTAGAACTACTGTGAAGAAAAAAACTTTATATTTAAAAAAATTATATTATAAAAATATTTTTATTTGTTCAATTCTGTGAAAATAATTATCTTTATAAAAACATTTTAAATCATTATAATTGTAAGGCTTGATATTATTTTCAGGCGACGGTTCAGACATTTTCGAAATTTTTATAAAATATCAACAATATAAACATTATTCAAACAAGATTTCCAAATTAAATTGCTGAAGAACGATTTTTTGATTTTTTTTGCACAAACCAATAAAATTAAAATAATTGTAAATATAAATATGCAGATTTATTATTTTCGAAATTTTTATATTATCTTTAAATTTATAAAAATTTTGAATTTAAAAACTATTTTAATTATAACAATAAACTATTTTCAAATAGATAATGAGGATAACGCACAGACCACAAGAGTGATTTATTTCACTGTTCTCAGGAGATTACAAGTCATGGGTAAAATCCTGAAGGTTGGAAGATGGGAGTTATACCATGTATTTTTTTAATATTGTATTTTCTTTTATATGAATAATTTATTAAATTTCGTCAATTTAAATATTTATTATGATATTTATTTTTCTTCGTCTTGTATTTACTTTCTAAAATTTTATTAAATTATGTTTAACTATTCTTAAGATGTTTTATTTAATTTGTTTTCAAAACTATTTAATTTACCAAGTACTTTAAATTTAATTCATTTTGAAATCTATTTAATTCATTACTTTTATTAATTTAAAAATCTAAACATTTCTGTTTTTTTAATATTTACTTATACTTTAAAATATATTCCAAAAATATACTTTTAAAATATACTTTGAATAAATTAATTTAAATTGTCTTTCTTTTGTAGCTTTAATTAAAAAAGCTTTCGAAGATCCTCACAACAACTACAATAAAATAATCTTAGAAAATCACTTTCACTAAAGAAATCGAAAGATAGATTCACTGTTTCGACAAACAAGTAAAAGTAAGTATCAATAATAAGACCATTCGCACATTCTGGACATGATGAAGGTACAAAACCTTTTACTCTTTGTTGGGTTCTTGATCAATATTATAATTCATTAACACCAAAAATTTATTAATAACACAATTAACAATTATTCAAACAATTTTTATTTAACAATTTTTTTAATAAAAAATTGTTTGTCGAGGAACTTTTTCGTTTTCTTTTTGACCAGATTTTTTATATAAAAATATGAAATTATAAATATAAATAAACGGATAAGTTATTTAAAATTGAAAATTTTTTATTCTATTTATTCTGAAAATTTACATTCCATTATTTATAAATTAAAACCAACATAATTAACCATAATGATTTTTTATTATTTTAGAATTAGTTTAATGTTATTTCTTTTTTTTGTGAAACATTAATAAAGATTTTAATGTTTTTTTATTATCAATATTTCAGTTTAAAAGCATTTTTTACCTACAATTATTTTAAATATCATACAAATTTTAGATACAATTTAAATACAACAAAATAATTTACAATATTCAAATTTTTATTATATTTACGATACATTAATGATAAAAATCTTAATATTTATTTTTAGAATAACTTTTAAAATTAGTACAACATAATTAACCTGGTCTTTATATATTTCTTTTAAATCAATTATTTAAAAATCCATCATTTCCGAATTAAATTCATTTTAAGTTTTTTTAATCTACAATTAAAATTTGATTATTTTCGAAAATAACTTTTTTAAATTAATTAAGATATATATATATATATTACTTGAAATTGCTTTAAAAACTTTTGATTTTAAATATTTAATTATTTTAGAAGTTCTTTATAAAAAATAATTGTTTCAAAAATTTTGAAATTGAGTCCGACCTTCACACTCTTCTTAATTTTTTACATGAAACAAATCTATTTTAGATATCTAAAACATTTCTATTCTATGTTAGACTAATTCTTTTGTCTCAAGAAATACAATGTTAAATGTAACTCTACTAATTTTATCTTTTTCAGATCATATTGACTAAACCTCTGAATCGAAGGAGCAAGATAAGAGCCGGAATATCTCTTCAAAGTGCAATTCCGATATTTCCATTTAAAATTTTACTTTCGGCAGTATTTAATCAAAATTATTATTAATCATAAATCTGAGAGACAAAAATATTTATACGTTTGTTATATTTGGTAAATTTATTTCAATTTCATAATTATATTTATTTAGTAAATATAAAATAATACCTTGTCCGAATGATGATCGAACATGACGGAATAATTATGAGACTGGTTTGGGACAATATTGTACGCACAGTCATTATTCTCCCGTAGACATTCCGTTGGGTTTCCGACCAAATTCAATACAACGTTTTCTCCGCAACTGATTCTAGTAAGAAATATTTGAAATTACTTATTTAAGTAATTGTAATCATAATAAAAAAAATAGGAAACTTAAAATCCTTTTTCTTTAAAATTTAACAGTCATCTCTTTTAAAAGAAGAAACCAATACCAATGTAAGACGTCTTTCATTGCATGAAACATGAAGAGGATAAACTCTGATTTAAGTTCTGTTCGATCCGCTATGAGGAGGAAATGAAAACAACAAAGATCAAATTGTGACCCCGAGATGATTTTTATTCAATTTGAAAGGAAGCCCCCTTCAATATTCGAATTGAATAATATTGTTGTGATGAAAAATTTCAAAATATTTACAGAAGATAACTATATCAAGTTTGTCAGTAATAACCTCTATTCATTCCAGCTTTTTCACAATGACACTTTGCGATATTCCTTGATTTCGACAATTGATTTTAATAAACAAAACCAGAATTCTTGATGACAATAAATATCTCTATGTAATTTAAAAAAAATAAATACAAATTTGGTTATTTAAAAAAATATTTCAAAAAGATTATCATTAAAGAAAATTTATTATATATTAAAAAAGATGGGTACTTTCACTTTATCTTGACCCCTAAAATTTTTGATAAAAAAAATAAATAAAATTTCAAAATTGATCAAACAATTTATTCAAATGACTCAAATACTCAAAAAGCGTTACATTTGTGATTCCGGAGGCCAGAATACTGCGAATTTGAATACTACATGAATTCCACCAAATAGGATTCCAAAAACTACCTACAAATTTTATATTTTTTTTAGTCTGTCCTACCCTGCATATAAATTCTAACTCTCCCACGACATTTATCTGTGCTCCTTTGCTCATGCCAATCTTTGATTAGTGCTGTTTATCGTTGCTGTCTTGAAATGTCTTAATTAATTAATTTTAAGTTATCCAATAAAATTTAAATTAAATATTTAAAATTAAATATATTTATTAATCAATATTTTGTTAATATTTAATAAATATAAAAATTAGTTATCAAAAATTTTAGGGGTGGAGATAAAGTGAAAATGCCAATAGATGTATTAAAAAGTTATTAAAAAAATTTTGAAATTAATGTTTTTTAAGAAAATATCTTTAAAAAAGGCTTAAATAAATTTCTTATAAATTATAATTAACCTGGACCAAAACGGTTTTATTTCGTCATATATCCTTGTCTTATTATTGTAAGGTTCCTCCCCGTAAACGCCGTATCTCAGCTTCATGAATTCCTTCATCATTTCTCTTCCTGGAACACAGTAATCCAATAAAATCATAAAATAAATAATATTTATTTGACTTTTGATTATTGAAATAAATAGGACTTTCAAATTCAAAAATTTATAAAACAATTATTTAAGAAGTCAAAAAAATTTCGTCAGAATATATTGTGATTAATTTCGACGGATCAACTGAATTAACAATGATATACTCGCGTTTATATATCAAAGCAATGTTTATGTAATCATTATGTCATTTAAATCATGAAAATACTTTCAATAAAGTTGAAGAGGATGGTGTTTGGACATTGATTTTAATCAACAATGCTTCACACATCACCCTCTCCAAGTAATTATCAAATTGTGAACACAAAATCTTAAAATTACTTACATCAACTTTACTATTCAAACAGTTCTTCTTATGTTGAGCAATATTGCTATCACTTTCCCTGCGATTATGTTCCTGAATCCGTTTACAGAGATGACGACAAGTCTCTCCGATGTATATGGCGTCACACCCATTACATTTATAAATGTAAATCATCAGTCTGATGATGACGGTTGATCCGCCGAAATTAATCACAATATATTCTGACGAAAATTTTTTGACTTTTAAAAATTCACTATCGTCATTTTTTAAATATTTATAATTATTTAAAAATCAAATAAATTATCTTAAATTTTTTTTTCTTTTAGATACACTCTTATGATTAAAATGGTCTTTCTAAATTCAAGAAAATGAAACACTTATTTTAAAAGATACAATCAGGTTAACTGTTAATCTCGAAACTATAGTTATGAGTTGTCTCGGTTCATGGACTTCAGAAAACGATGAAGTATTATTGAGCCTCAAAGCATCGGAAACTGCAATCACTAGTGTAAGAAAAGATATATATTATCCTACATCAAATACAGTTCTTCTATATGGGCAAAATATTGTCGCTATTTAACATTTCACAATCCGAATTCATATTTAACATAAAAATTTATTACTACGACAAACACGCATTTTCAAATTAATTGTCGTTTATTGAATTTTTAATTTCGCCAACTTCTTAATTAATTTCGTTTAAATTATGATAAATTATATCCTGATTTTAATTTATCATATTCTATAACTTTTATTGACATTTTAATTTATTCAAACTTTTTACTTGTCGTAACATTAAAACTTAAACAGTTTTTTTAATTTTAAAAAGTCCTTTATAAATTTAATCAATTTTTGAAACAATATTAAATCCTTAATGAGAAATCTAAAAAATAATGGCAAAATTTTATAATCAAGAACGCCATTAAAATCATGATAATTGATAATAGGTATAAACAGGTAGATGGTGTTGCCAAGTGTTCCCCTTTGGCACCAACACTTGCATCCATTTTTCTGTCTAATATTGAAAATAAAATTCACTTGTTCACGGGTGCTAGACCTTTAGCTTTTAAACGATATGTTGATGATATTTTTCTTGTCTTCAAAGAGCGTGAAAATATGTTGCCGTTTTTATCTTATATGAATTCCCTTCATTCTAATATTGTTTTTACGGTTGAGCTTGAGAAGAATGTTTTACCATTTTTAGATTTGTTAATTGAGAGAAAAGGGAGTCGTTACGAGACAGAGATTTATAGAAAGAAAACAGATACAGGGTTATATACTACTACTAAAAGCTTCTGTGAAACCAAGTATAATAGAGGTATGATAAAAGGTTTGTTATTTAGATGTTGGTCTCTATCATCAACATATGGAAAAGCAGATGCAAGCATAGATAAACTAACAGAACTATTGCAGAAAAATGGCTATTCGAAATCATTTTTAGAGAAGTTAACTAATGAAACGATAGATAAATTAATGAATAAAGAACATGAGGGTAAGAAGAATTAAAACCCGATAAATTATCTAATGAAAATTCTAATGTTGGATATACGCTAATCGTTCCTTATTCAGAAGGTTACACAAAATTTAAATCGTCTATTTTAAAATCAATTGATAGTAAAAATTTAAGTTTAAAAATCATTTCAAAATCTTACAAAATTTAAAGTATATTCAGCAATAAATCTCGTACTCCTTTGAGTTTATGTTCCAATCTGGTTGATCAATTTTCGTGTAATGGGTGCAACGCTATATACATTGGAGAGACGTCTCGTCATCTCTGTAAACGGATTCAGGAGCATGGACGATTGGGTAGTGGGAGTAATATTGCTGGACATACGAAGGGTTGTAAATCGGAGGTGAAAACAACTAATTTTAAAATATTGTGCAGTAATTTTAAAAATTATTGGGAAAGAGTTACTTGTGAAGCATTATTGATTAAAACACTTAATCCGTTCATTAATGTACAAACAAGTCTCTCTTCCACTTTGTTAAAAATATTTAATTTGTTATTACGCAAGATGTTTGCATAATCATCAATTTGCCATATATAAGACAGCGAAATTGTCGTTAATTCAGCCTAAAGATGGTGGAAAATCCACCGAAATATATTGCGACACAAAAATTTGATTTTAATGGCGTTCTTGATTATAAAATCCTTAATAATTTTAAGTTTTTGACAAATATTTAATATTTTTAAATTCGAACTAATAAATAAATTATGTGGCGAATTTAAAAAAATTAAATAACTTTTCGTAGTCATGATGAACTTAAAAATGTTGACACATTTTTTATTGTAATGGATGAAAGTAATTTTCTTGCAATTTATTAACATAATTTTTAATTAAAATAAATATTTATAATTCCAGTTGTAATGAAATTTCATATAGAAAATTCTAACCTTTTGAAGAAGTTACATCTTTGTCAAAAAACGAAACAGGAAACCTCGTGTGATCTCCCGGATCTCCACATCGACCAATTTGTTTTGTAAATGGGGTCGTTTTGCCACCATTGTCTTTGTCAGTCGTTATAAAAATATTGGCCCTGGAACACTGCTGCCAAGTTACATTATCAAATTTGGTTACATTCCATGATTCGGGGACCACTATGTATACAGTTCCGAATTGGACTCCTCTTTTACCTTCTTTCATATTACTTGTAGCTGTCCACAATGCTTTCGAAGCTTCATTAAGATATGTCTGATACAATTATTTAATAAAATTTTAAAAGTGGTAATATTATAATCAAACCTTTATTCTCTCAAACAGGACTCCATCATTCCAAGGAACATCATCTTTCACAAATACAAGAATGTTCTGAAGTTTGGTATTTGAGTCGAGAATTACTTCTTTCTGAGAACTCAAAGACACTTTGAAGAGAATATTAAACAGAATGAGAATAATAAGTTTCATTTTATAAAATTCTTGTTTCTAAGTCGAGTTTATATATAAATTTGAGTTACTTATGTTATTTGTTGATTTATATTTTCATAACACAATAAATAAACAAATAAATATTGAATATAATAAATCTAATTAAACAAAAAATAAGTGGCATTAGTTGGTAAAATAAGAAATAATTATTAATGATCTTTTATTCTCTTTTGTTTCCGTATCAAAAGGTTTTAAAAATAATAAAAATAAAGAAAAAACAGAAAAAAATAATACTTTTACATAATAATTTAGGCATTATATTTTTAGAAATTTTTTAAAATATATAATAATACATCTCAAAAGGGAAATTTACTCAAATTTATTTTGAAAGGTAATATCTTGAAATAGATAATTATTTAAATTACACCCAATTTATTTTCAAAATGAGTGTTATATACAATTCAAAAACACATTTCAAATTTGGAAGGCCTTCAAAATCAGTGGTTCTGAAGCTGTGGTTCGTAAGGGGTCCACAGAAAGATAAAGAGTGTTTACAATTAAAACCACTTCTTCACTAAAGGATTATTAGATTAAAAATTAATTTTTATTTCAATATTAGGGTGAACCAAAAGTCTTTTCGTATTTTTTATTAAAAATTTAAACATAATTTTACAACAAATAAAAAACATTTAAGTTTCAAAGTAAAGGCCATTTGAATCTATAGCTTGAACCNNNNTATGGGCAAGTTGTGCGATCCCGCTGCGGTACCAATCCTTGTTCTTAGAAGCGAAGAACTGGTGACACCCGTTTTCGACCTCGGCCAGATTATTGAAGCTGCGACCACGAAGAAAGTGTGACATAGAGTGGAAAAGGTGATGGTCGGATGGCGCAAGATCCGGACTATACGCCGGGTGTGGAAGAAGTTCAAAGACGTCGAGATTTTTGATTTTTTACTTTGTTTGTTTGGTGGTGTGCAGTTTTGCATTGTCCTGTTGTAAAAGAACTCGCTTTCGATTGATCAAAGCGGGGTATTTCTCGCCAAGTGCCGCATAAATTTGATGAAGTTGGGCGCAGTAAAGGTCAGCGTCCATGGTACGACTATTTGGAACCAGTTCGAAGTGAATCACGCCTTCGAAATTCCGCCAAACACACAAAAGTGCCTTCCTTGAGAAAAGATCTCGTTTCGCTACGGGTTTCGCCATTTATCTGGGGTCCAACCATTGATTTTGTTGGTTTGGATTACTGAAGTAAACCCGCTTTTCATTGCAAGTTACAATTCGACGGATGAAACGGTCATCGCACGGATTTTCAAGCAATTTCCGACAAGTATCGAAACGCTTTTCGACTTGAATTTGTGTCAATTCATGAGGTACTTATCGACATCGTCTATTGACCTGGCCAAGAGCATGAAGGTGTCGTACAATGGATGTTTGAGGAATATCGAGTTTGACCGACAATCTGCGAGTACTTATTGACGGATTTGTCTCGACGGCTTCACGAAGTGCTCCGGAATCTACAGTGATAGGTCGGCCTGAACGTGCATTGTCTCCGAGGTCAATGTCGCTTTCGTTGAACCTTTTGAACCAATTTTGTGCAGTACGATTTGAGACCACATTATCGCCTTCAACTTCTCATATCTTCCTTGTTGCTGCGGTTGCGTTTAAGCCATATTTCCAGTAATGGCGTAAAAGAACACAAATTTCAAAATCTTCCATGATTTTTCTAAAAGACCATAAAATTATATTAACGACTAATTAGAAGTTTTAATAAATATAGTGATAGAGCAGTTCAAGAGCTTTAAAAACATATAACATATGTATATAAAATATCTTTATTTGGTAATAAGAAACAATTGAACAAAAAGACGTAGAAAATACGAAAAGACTTTTGGTTCACTCTAATAATAATCAATTTGAATAATCGGGGTCCGATTATATCTTATGTCTTGTAGAGGGGTCTAAGAACTGAAAAAAGTTTGTGAATGATATTTGTATATATAATCTTTAACTGTAATTCTTATTCTTTTTATTTTGATTTTTATTCTTCTTACATATTTGTTCTTGTAAGGTATTTTTTAGTTTTAATTGAAAATATTCTTTTGGTATTTTCACTACATACAGACAAGAAGAAAAGAACATCGAAGAAAACATATTTATTTTTCATTCCTGATTCCTCGTACCAAATGAAGAATTATTCATGAAGTCGTTGCATCAGTTAGTGAGAAAATAGCTGAAAATTAAATAAAACAAAAAATAAAAAAAGGAAATTATTATATATATTTTAATTGATATTCTTATAGATACCAATTGAATTTAAACTTCATGTCATAATATGTCTCTTATTTTTGTACTCCACGATACAATCTTCTCCAGTACAGTGTCTCGAAATAGAGATAACCTTTTGTGTTCATTCTTCGATAATTTCCTCGGCAAATCCTTCTTGAATGTCCATGGCTCACCTGAAACATCAGGAACCAAAAATTTATAGATTCTACGTCTCTATTATAAATTAATCCTTTCAGAGGGGGTCCTCTTCATTCAATTGATGAAGAACAAAGGACTGACTGTAAGAGTCGTTTATATTTATATCATTTCTTTGACATTGATTTTGTACTTCTCTTCTAATAAAAATTGTGTTCTATCTTTTGCTTTATTTCCAGTTGTACTTGTTTTAGATTTGTAATATTCCAAAATATATTTTTTATTAATTTGCAAATTGATTAACTTTTTGAAACAATATTCTTTC
Organism: Girardia tigrina; assembly: GCA_001938485.1. Lineage (NCBI taxonomy): Eukaryota > Metazoa > Platyhelminthes > Tricladida > Dugesiidae > Girardia > Girardia tigrina. The sequence goes on along the minus strand of MQRK01241687.1, from coordinate 36,316 downwards.
AGATGTGAAAGGAAAGTGAAAGAATTTTACTTTATTTGAAGGTAGAGAAGATTTACTTTTATCTAGAATGACATTCAGGAAGCAAATGTTAGGAATAGAGAAGATTATATTTTTTGGTGATTTATCGACGAAGTTTTTAGTTTCACATAAAATGATTAAATAATATTTTATTTGATAATTACCTAATATTATATTTGTTACTAAACAAATTCTATCTATTTGATATTTAATGTTGTTGATTTATGGTGTTACAGATTTCTTCAATTTAAAATTTTTTATGATAAAAATAATATTTTATAAATTATTATGTTTTCACAATACAATTTATATTTATTTTTTTTATTCGATTGATTATTTTTTCATATTTTATTTATGGTGTTCTATTAAAAGTAGATTGAAACAAATGTCTACAATAAGTTATCCAGGTCGACTATCAGGTTTTAAAAATTCGAACATTGGCAGAGATGTCAGGAATCCCTTTCAACTTTAATCTTTTTAAGAATATGATTAATAAGATGATAGTTTTACGCATTTCGTTTTAGATTTTACCTAATAAAATTATTTTATTATGTTGAGGAATAAGTTCCCGCCGTTTTTTGAATTTTTAATCAATTTTTAATCAATTTAATATTTAAATCAAATTTTTTGATGTAATGTTATATGTTATTTGAAAGCTATTGTTTTGCTTTAAAATGGTGTTTTTTATTTTTTTATTCAGATTAATTTTTGTCGATTTTTAGACCATTGAAATGGAATGTCAAGTCGACAGAAATGAGCATTTCCGACACCATCTATTGTTTGCGTATAATCGAGGCGCCAAAGCCGCAGACGCTCCCCGAGAGCTTTGTGCTGTATACGGAAAAGGTGCTATAGCTGATAGAACCGCTCGTGATTGGTTCACAAAATTTAAAATTGGCAATTTTGACCTCAAGGATGCACCTCGTTCAGGACGACTAAATGAATTCGATGAAGAGCGTTTGAACAAACTTTTGCATGAAGACGCGCGTCAAACCACTCGAGAATTGGCGAAACAAATGGACTGTGATCAAAAAACTGTCGTGAACCACCTGAAATCAATGGGAAAAGTTCAAAAAATGGGAGCTTGGGTCCCACATCTTTTGACCGAAAACAACAAAAACCAGCGATCCACAATTTCGGCGACTTTGCTTGCCCGTCATCGCTCTACTCACGGTCATAAGCAACAATTTCTTTATCGAATTGTAACGGGTGATGAAAAATGGTGTCTGTACGTCAACATGAAACAGCGCAAAGAATGGCGTAGCCGAGAAGAACAATCGACACCGCGAGCAAAACAGGATCTTCATCCACGAAAGACAATGCTATGCGTTTGGTGGGGTTGGGAAGGAATTATTCATTATGAATTGCTTCCTCGAAAGCAAACAGTTAACGCAGAACTTTATGTTCAACAGCTACATAGACACAACACCACTATAAGACAAAAACATCCGGATCGACAACATGGCGTTATTTTTCAACACGACAATGCACGTCCTCATATTGCCAGAATGACAAAGGAAGCCATTCAAACGCTTGGTTGGGAAGTGTTACCGCACCCTCCGTATTCACCTGACTTGGCTCCATCTGATTTTCATCTTTTCCGTTCGCTTTCTAACGCTTTGCGTGGTGTTTCGTTCAACAATGATGGAGAACTGCAAGTTTGGTTGGCTGAATTTTTCGAGTCAAGGCCGGGCGATTTCTACCAAAGAGACATTGAAAAACTCGTTGAACGTTGGGAAGAAGTCTTGAACAATGGCGGAGAATATATTTGTTATTAATTTGTAGTAACTTTTCTGTTTAAAAATAAAATTTTAATTTTTCAAAAAACGGCGGGAACTTATTCCTCAACCCAATAATAATTTTATTTTACAAACTTTTATTTATTATGTTTAAAAATTTAGCTTCAACTTTTTTTTACAAAATATATAATTTCCATTTAATAGTTTAAATTTTAAATGTCTTATTTCGCAATTAAAACTTATATTATGTTCAATCACTCATCTGAAACATCAAAAATACCAATTTTTCATCACTCCAGACAGATAAAAAAATGAGTACCTTATCATGAGATATAGCTCCTTCTTTGAAAACCTTTTCAACATTTAATTCATACGTGGAATATCTTTCATAATATTCACTCATTTTTAAATCTGCATTAAGTTTACGGACTCTGGAATCATCAATATCTCGAGGATTTGATTCACATATAAAATCTCGTGTTCTAAAAAGAATACATTGAAGTTTACTACCGATTGTGTTGTTTCTTAACGTGAAATGCTGCTCGTTCGAAATGAGTTCTATAGAAAATTTTATCTTTTTGTCGGATTGAGAATATGAACTTTGTTCGGATCGTTACCGGTTATTTTATTTATCGATTCGATCGATGAGTGAGTGCGCATGATGTAAAAATTCGCTATTTCAAATTCAACTCCTGTTTTTTCAATTTCCGATGAATAATTCTTTCAATTCTCACGAAACAAAAATAAAAAAAAATTATGATTTCCCACAAAATTAGAATCAATTTATAATCAAATCGTTTCAAAAAATGAGTAATTTTTTGTTTACAAAAATAATTCAATCAGCTTCAGATAACCGCTTTATTCATGAAAAAAATGATTGATTCAAAGTAAATTCAAATTTTACGACCACAATAATACAAAAAATGATCGATTTAAACCTTTGCAACACAAAATCCAACCTCCTTGCAATGCGACATCAGTCCAATATTAGTCCAACTGAAGAAAAAGAAAAAAATGATTTCAAAATCGTTTTTACAAATCTAGTGAAGATCAAGAAGATCAAAAATCATTTTTTTACATTACAGCATTAGTCACAACTTTCGCTCTTCAGTCAAAGGAAATTTAGATATAATTCTTTCATTAGTTTCACCAAAAATGGTTAGAGATACCAGAAAGTTTAGTGGTATGTTAATTTTTTATCATCAGTTTATATCACACTGTTCGCGATAAGATTGATTACGATAAATGAATCACTTTTGACGAATTTACTCATTCAATCGATGCAACTATAAGTATGTCATCAATAATAATCGTGTAAAAATTGGGTTCTTTCCCAAAAAACTAAAGAACCATTAGCTATCTACAAAGTGGTGATATATTTTAAACACTTTCTGTAACACAGAGATTTCAAAATCATGACTAGTCATAAACTTTTAGTCAATATATTACACCTAAAAGATTTCTGTCATCGACTACTTCCCAGGGCATGTTACCTTTCCTAATTTCAAGAAACAACTGAATATATACCGTAGAACTCAAACATTTTTGTGTACTACTTATCATGACCAAAATGCAATAAACGAAATTGTTTTTTATTTTCTAGATATTGAAACTTAAAGTGACAACCACAACAATGCAGTCAATCAATCTTTATGGTTTATGATATGATAAATCCTTTTTTGATTGTTTAGGACCTGTAATATCAATGATGTTTTGAGATATATGGATCAAATGTTTCCATGACATTGGACACCTTAGTGTGAAAATGACATACATAGTCGGCACAGTTGCGCAGCTGCAGCATTGTGGAGTTGGTAGGGGGTATATTGGTCCAAGTAAATTTTGATAGGAAGTATCTCATCGTCATTATTCTCATGTCGCATCATTTTACTTTTAATGGCTTCGCCATCTGTTGGTCAGATTAATCCAACTATTAGACTGTAAGATGGAGAGTGCCTGGATTCTCGTTCTGTCAATTCTGTCACGTCTCCATTAACCACTAACTTTGACAAACTTATCAAAATGGAAATTGTATGTTGGAGAACCAAATAATCTACATCAAAGAACTCCAACCCGAGTTTGGTTCACTCTCGAATTACTTATGCAAGAGACATTCGATTGAGGCTACACTCAGATTCACAAGTTAATACTTCATTCTACATCATTTAATGAAACATCTCAGCAATATATTTTCTTTATAAAAAACTTAGAAACATTTTTTTACAATATTAATCATAATTTCAGACTGATTTGTTTTCTTTTTATACCAATTCTCATTAATTTTTTTAGAAGAACGTTTTCAATCCGCGATTTATATTTGTAGTAGCTTAGCTACTACTATATGATAAATAAATTATCATTATTATCGATTCAATCGATAAATTAAAATGAAATATTGAGATGGCTGGTTTTAATCCTACTTTTCTTGGAAAATCAGTCGTAACATGCGGATTACATCAAATTCATTTTGAATTATGTTACAAGACATTTTTTCGTGGCCCGCACGACAATGGAAAGGACATTTACAGTCGAATACCGCCATCAAAACGGACAACAGCCGTTCAAATTACAATTATTCAGATTCCAGAACTGTGTCGCAATGCTTGCCATTTTGATATTGGCAGTTTTAATAATGCTGATGAAGATGCAGCGATTTCAAGTTTTGATTTAATTTATGGATGCACGCTATTGCGAAAATCCATGTAATATTTCTATTCCCCTTTTTTCAACTCTAAAGATTCGATAGTACGATTATATAAAAGGCAACTTCAACTATAGTCCTTCATTGTACCACTTTAAAACAGATTTCAAAGAAATAATGGATAATTGCCAACAACAGAGCATGATGTGACATCATATGTAGAAATAATATAATTCTTTTGTTCCAATTCTATGCATAAATATTCTGGACAATTCAAAGTTCACTGATTTTTGCCGCATTGGGAAAATCTACAAGCTGATTGTTTGTCTGAGACGCATTCAACCAGATCACTATTCATTTTGGTCGGGTTTTCTAGTTTAACCGGAACTGGTAATTTGTCTCACATGGTACTTTCACCGACGAATTTCCACCAAACTACCGGCACCTAAACCACTTACATTGCGAGTTCACCGGACAAATGTTTAGTAACAGACTAAACAGGGAAATCAGCATTTGTACAATAAATTCACTGTGACGATTTCGGCAAGACTCCTTTAGACATAACCAGAAATACACTTATTGTTGGCGAATGAATTGACAATAAATTATATTCATGACAATCTGGTGTCAATTGTGTTATTAATAAATATCACTCATCACCGTACTTAATTATTCAATAAAGTCAATGGAAAAAGAAATAATAATAATAATAAATAATAATAATCATAATTCTTTCAAACTTCTTTTAATAAGTTGTCAAATAATCGTTTATTTTTCAGAACGATTTTCTACGTTCAAATTAATTCGATTAAAATCCAATACCAAAATTTAAACCTATTTAAAATCTTTCAAACATTTCGTTCTATTTGACAAATTTTCAAATAATAAATCACAATTTACAACTCCTTCTGGATGTTTTCAACGATCTTTAACTCTCCAAAACATAACCAAATTTAAGAATTTTTAAGCAACAATTTAGCCAAACAAATTTCAAAGAATTTTTTAGATCACAGAAAAAGTTTGTTTTGTTTTACAGAAATATTTGTATAATTAAAAACAATATTTAAATATTTTTGATAAAGGTATAGATAATTATATATTTTATAGAAGTATTTATAATAGTTTTTAAAATAATAAGAATTATTAAAATTACAATGGTTACTAAAAAGATAACAATAATTTAGGCCAAATCTAAAGTAAAGAGAATGAGTAGTTTACTGAGTAGGTTAGACACGATTTTTGAATATAGAAAGGGTAACTTACATCAAAATGCTGCTGCATTATCGATGAAAGATTTTATGGTATGTCCATACATGACCCAACATGACGACGCTAAAACAAAAAATAAAACAAGCAACGAACTTGAAATTTGTAGAACTAAAATCAAAGATTATTGATAATTTACTAAAACAGATCGTTACGCCATTCATCAAAGTTCAACATTATCAATTATCAACACATTTGCTAGATAAGCTGTAGCTTGCTGAAGCCATGGAATAAAAATTTAGTGGGCGAATATCTATGAATTTTCTACAAATTTCATATTTGACAACTTAATAGAAAAATAAAATTCTGTTTTTTAATTAAAATTTATTATTTACTATTTACCACAAATAATTTTTAATTATACAGTAGACTCCCGTATAACGCGATTAATATGATATATGTTGTATGAAATAGCGTTATAGGAAATCGCGTTGAACGAAGAAAGACTTGTATAACGTGAATGATGTTTACATGTAAAAATGCATCGCATAAAATGAGATATTAGTATTATGAGATATTGTATGAAATCGTGTGGTATAAACTCGCATTATACGGAGTCTACTGTATATCATTTTCCAGGCGCAATTAAATATATTAATAAAACTAAGTTGAAAATATATTTTTCTGTAAATGCATTGTATTATTTTTTGTAAAAGGAAAAATAATTAAAAATGTAAAACTAAATTGAAAATTTTCGTTAAATCATTTAATACATTATGTTTAATATATTAAGTTATTTTATATTTATTATTTAAAATTAAATATATTTAAATATGTGGGTCTCCCACTCTTTTTAAGATGGTAGTGAACCTATAGCTCTCTAAGGGTTGGCCTTTTAGAGAAGCTTTCAGTCGTCTGCTAGACCCATCGCAGACATAAAACTTTCAAGTATATATTTAATACAATTCAGTTGTTTCATTCATATTTTTATCCGTGATTATATATTTAGTTTCGTATATTGTATTAAGCGAAAGAAGTATCATCAATTTTACATAAATAAATGATAATATTTCATAATTTCATATTTTATAAATAATTAAGCGGAATGAAAGAAGTCACAATATATTATTTATTTCTTGTTTATTGAGAGCAATACACGAATAAATAAGAATTTTGAATGCAACTGAATATTTAATAAAAATATCGAATAATACACTCTGAAAATTACTTAAAAAATGAATGAGAAAATTAAAGCAACAAATGACCTAAAAGGAATAAAGTTTTTATACGCCTAAAAATAAAATTAAATATAAATTTAGAAGATTTTTTAAAAACCGATTTCTGTTTACATTAAACTTAATCCAAATATTTCAGCGAAATTTTAAAATATAAATAAAAATGAAAGTTGGAATTTTATTGAATTGCAATTGTTCTAAATTAAAATGGAGGTAATTATTATTATTTAAAGGATTAACTTAAAAATACAACAGAAGTAAAAATACAGTATAATCTTTAAATTTGGCCAATTCTAAAATAAGCCCACTTCCCATTTTAACCACTTAAAAACAATCTTTTGAAAATCAATGAGTTTTGGCAAATTCTGTTTTTTGCCATAAATTTAAAGATTATCAAGCAGATATTCATAATCCAATGGAGGAAGATATTTTTTTAATGATTACTTATAGTGAAAATGATACATTTTTGGAATATGAAATTGAAGAAAATGAAAATGGAGATGTTTACAACTCTGTTTTGGTGATCCCTAATTTTGGATAAATTTTGAGGTTATACTGTAAATATATTTTATTTATATTTTTTTCATTTTAAATTGTTAATATTTCATTATCATATATTTTTATTATATTTAATTTTTATTCTTTTATTATATTTATTGGAGACGTCTCTCCAATGTATGTAGCGCTGCACCCATTACACGAAAATTGATAAACCAGATTGCAACATAAACATAAAGAGACGTCTCGTCATCTCTGTAAACGGATTCAGGAGCATGGACGATTGGGTAATGGGAGTAATATTGCTGCACATACGAAGGTTTGCAGATTGGAGGTGAAAACAACTAATTTTAAAATATTGTTCAGTAATTTTAAAAACTATAATTTTATCACGAAGATTCACTTAACTTTGTTAAAAGATTTAGTGCGAAATAAGTAAACACTTATTAATCTTAACGAAGATTTCCAACGACATACATTAAACAACACTCATTAAATAAGATAAGTCAGTAAAATTAAAAATAATAAAATAATTAAAATTACAATAGAAAACATAAACAATTCTATTAATAAATTAAAAAACTAATCAAAAATGTTTTTAATAAGATAATGAATATAGAAGTAATAAATAATAATATTAAGCATGATTATAATGAAATTTTAATAATCTTTATAATAATACTATATTAATAAAAATAATTAATTAACAATGGCTATTACTAATTTGTGTTTAAACTTTTATAAAATTAATTTGCTATCGTTTTTTTCGTAATAAAAAGTAATGTTAATATAATTTAATGCATTTAATAATAATAATATAATTAATATAAAAAAGGAATAATAATAACTTGTATCAATAATTATTCTTATTAAAGTAGAAATCCAGTTTAAAATATTTAACAATTTCGACGGATTAACCGTCATTTTACATAAACTATGACTGTACTTATATACTGCCGGTAACGATTGTGCAATCAATACGTCACTTTCCTAGGCGACTTTCCTTAGGACTGTGTTCCTGGATTCTCTTACAGAGTTGTCGCAAAGTCTCTCCAATGTATGTGGCATTGCACCAAAATGTAAAGTTCATTATGGAGACATAAAATGACAATAAATTATCGTTTCTGGATTTGTTAATTTAGCGAAAGATTGGTTCTTATGAGACTGATAAAGAAAACTAATACGGCGTTATACACAACTCCAAATAGTTTTCGTGAATCTCAATATCGTAGAAATATGATTAAATGCCTTATTTTTCGTTCATGGACTCTTTCATATAGATATAGGCGATGTGATGAAAGTCTTAATAAGTTAACAAAATTATTACATGATAATGGATTTTACAAATCAGTAGTTGATATGCTAACGAAAGAAACTATTGATAAATTAATTGATAAAAGTAATAATAATAAACTTACAGATGTTCAAGATCAATCTTGTAACTCTAATAAAAATAGTTTAGAACTTATATATTTTAACCGTACCTTATTTAAAAGGTTTTAAAAGATTAAATTCTATTTTAAAAGCAGTAGATAATACTATACATTTAAAAATAATCTCCCCTACCTAAAATATAATTAAAAACTAAGGTCTAATTTAAATCTAAGGTCTAAGTCCGAAATAAGTTTAAAATGATGAAGTTGAATTTCTATATAAATCGTATTTGAATATTAAAAACATAGTAATAAAATTTTGTAAACAATATTTTAAATATCTTTGTTATCTAAACATAACTGGAATTCTAAAGACATGAAGATATGGTTAGTAATAAACCTTCAACACTGTTAGGATTGTAACGTGAATGATGTTTACATGTAAAAATGCATCGCATAAAATGAGATATTAGTACTATGAGATATTGTATGAAATCGTGTGGTATAAACTCGCATTATACGGAGTCTACTGTATATCATTTTCTAGATGCAATTAAAAATATTAATAAAACTAAGTTGAAAATGTATTTTTCTTTAAATGCATTGTATTATTTTTTTGTAAAAGGAAAAATAATTAAAAATGTAAAACTAAATTGAAAATTTTGTTTAAATCATTTAATACATTATGTTTAATATATTAAGTTATTTTATATTTATTATTTAAAATTAAATATATTTAAATATGTGGGTCTCCCACTCTTTTTAAGATGGTAGTGAACCTATAGCTCTCTAAGGGTTGGCCTTTTAGAGAAGCTTTCAGTCGTCTGCTAGACCCATCGCAGACATAAAACTTTCAAGTATATATTTAATACAATTCAGTTGTTTCATTCATATTTTTATCCGTGATTATATATTTAGTTTCGTATATTGTATTAAGCGAAAGAAGTATCATCAATTTTACATAAATAAATGATAATATTTCATAATTTCATATTTTATAAATAATTAAGCGGAATGAAAGAAGTCACAATATATTATTTATTTCTTGTTTATTGAGAGCAATACACGAATAAATAAGAATTTTGAATGCAACTGAATATTTAATAAAAATATCGAATAATACACTCTGAAAATTACTTTAAAAATAAATGAGAAAATTAAAGAAACAAATGACCTAAAAAGAATAAAGTTTTTATACGCCTAAAATAAAATTAAATATAAATTTAGATTTTTTAAAAACCGATTGTTTACATTAAGCCTGCTTTAATTAATTCTGCTTTTTGCCATAAATTTAAAAATTTTTAAGCAGATATTCAGGATCCAATGGAGGAAGATGATTTTCTTAATGATTACTTATAGTGAAAATGATACATTTTTGGAATATGAAATTGAAGAAAATGAAAATGGAGATGTTTACAACTCTGTTTTGGCGATCCCTAATTTTAGATAAATTTTGACGTTATACTGTACATATATTTTATTTATATTTTTTCATTTTAAAATGGTTAATATTTCATTATTATATATTTTTATTATATTTATATTTTTTATTATATTTTTTATATTTTTAATTTTATTATATTTATATTCCTATTTATATTACATACATTTTTTAGTATGATTGATAAAAATGTGGTAATTAGGTTTCCAGTTTAATTTGAATTTTGCAATATTTTATTTTTATCCACTTTTCAACAAGCACTTTAACCACAACCACTTCTGATTTAGAGACGATGTTCATGAATTATATCTTCCAGTTTAATCTGCATCGCGAAAATATGTAATTTCTATACGGACGAGTCATATAGGATTAACATGATTTGTTATTCTTAGATAATTTAAAAATTTGTCAGATTTTCCAAAAAAATTTAATAAATCAAAAAAGAACACTCAAAGATAAAAAAAATATTTTTCATAAAATTTGCATAAATATTTTTTAAAAGAAAGGCAATTAAATTGAAAATTATATTTTCATTTTTTTTATATTTTATATTTTTTTTATTTTTATATTTTTTAAAAAAATGTAAATTTAAAAAGTGATTACCAAAAAATCGTTAAAATTTACAATGGGATAATGTGAATTTAAGAATATCTAATTTATCGTTGCTTTAGTTTGGCTCGAGTTTACATTCAATCTTCCCTAACGTCAATTTGGCTCGGGTCTTCATTCGATCATCCAAATCGACAATCACAGGTTTCTATCGCTCTTCCTCAATTATTGTTTCGACGGTATTTGTATTTTATTTTTATTGTGTAATTGTTTTCTTGATTGTTGTTTTTTTGTTATGTATAGTAAAATATATTTTATTATCCAAAATTTTACTTATATTTATATTATTAAATTACGTTGTGAGGAATATTTTGAATGTTTGATGTTTTGTGTTTGAATATGTATGTTGATATGGAAATGTGTCTCTCCTACCAGATGGATGATTAATATTTTAATTCTTGTTATCTGAAAATATGTAATGTTTAAATTTATTTTAATTTCAAATAATAATAAAATTTTAAGTAAGTTAATTAGTTTTTACAATTTTTTATAAATAAATCAAATTAATATTTTTTAAATAATTAATAATCATTTTAATTTCTATCCAATAAGTTTTTAGTAAATATTTTATTAATATTATTTCACCATTTGCCAAAAAATAAAAAGAATTAATTCAATTAATCAATTTAGTTTAGAATGCAATTGTACGAAAGCTTTGACAAAGATTATCTTAAGGACAATCAAAATTCTTGTGTAAATAAAAAAAGTCAAATTGGTGTTCTTAATATACGTTTTTGTGTTTATAAAGAAGACAAGTCAAAAGGTCAATCTGGTTCTAACTGGTTCTGAACCCTTTTGTTGGCAATTATATTATAATGTTATAATATTTATTTTGTTTATAATCTACAAACATATTATAATATATTCTTCTTTTCATCAATATTTATCAATATTACTTTGTTTTATTTCTTCTGATTTGTGTATTTCATAATATATGAATAAATAAATAAAATTCCTTATATCTTTAATGGGAAAACAAAATTTTAAAAAATACTAACACAGCTGGAATATTCATTTCATTATCTCTGAAACTTTTACAAAAATATATATTTTTCTTCTGAATATTTAACTCTGTAATAATTAACGCTTAGAGTACGGAGTCTATTTCATAATATAAAGGACGGAGTGGGGTCACTATAGTCCCCACACAAAATTTTTTTTGTTTATAAGTTGGCATATTAATATTACAAAGACTGTTATTAAATTAAAAAACGATTATTTAATTAAATTTACAGCATTTATTTTTAATAAACAAACCTAAAGTCCCCCACTCTAAGGTCTAAGTTTGAAATAAATTTAAAATGATGAAGTTGAATTTCTATATAAATCGTATTTGAATATTATAAACATAGTAATAAAATTTTGTAAACAATATTTTAAATATCTTTGTTATCTAAACATAACTGGAATTCTAAATATTATGTAAATATTTTATTAATATTTTTAGTTTTACATTACTTTAAGTTTTTTTCTGTAAAGAAATAGGCCAAGTCAAGAAAGGTTTCGTATGACCAATCTCATGCAATAATCTGTCTGATTCCTCTTGTTTACAATTATAATATTTGGATCTACTTAAATTTAGAAATATATTCTAAATACTTTCTTATAATAATCAATATTATTTCTTTCTTTAAATTTGTGTTATTCATTATATTTGTTAGGAGCTTTGGTGAATTCATAAAATTTTTGAATTTAAAATCTAATAAATTTACAAATGAAATAATTACATTTCCTAAAGTAGATTTATAGATTATGTTAAAATAAGATTTTCATAAAATAGAGTAAAAAATTAATTTAAATAACAACAAATTTTAAGGTAGATTTTTAAGGTTCAACACAAAATCCATAAAGAAATTTATTAATAAAGTAAATTTTAATTTTTATATAAAACGCAAAATTTAATATTTGAAAAGACAATAAACTAAAAAATTATTTTTTAACTTTTATCTAAATATAAAACAAATCAAATATCATATGAATTCATAAATTTTAAAATTAAAATATAATGGTTTTGAAATAATGAAAATGAAATTTTAATTTTAATTTTTTGAAAATGTAATTTCATCTAAATCGAAATTTAATTTAAAAACAGTTAAATTTAAATAAATGATTTTAAATTGAAAATGTAATTATTTTGAAGTGAAAATGTACGTTACAATGTTAATTAAAAAGGTAATTGTGTTAAAATGAAAATGTAAAATAATATGGAAATTTTATAAAAATAAAAGGAAATCTTTGTGAAAAAATTTTAAGAAGAGACCTTTATAATTTTAAATACGATTATAAAATTAAAATTCCTAATTAATAAAATAACAATATTAGAATAAATATCGATTTTTATTTATAATGGTTAGTGTAAAGAAAGTGCATAAAGTCCTAAATATTGTTCAGAAATATTATTCATAAAATAAATACCATATATATTGATTGTAACTCCGGATGATAAAAAATCTGTTTTTGAGTTTAAAATAAGTAATAAATATAGATAAAATACAATAAAAATTATAAATTAAAATTTAATATATTCAGTCCTAAAGTTAAATGTTTAAAATTTTTATTTTATATATATATATATATATATATATATTATTTTATGTGGAGTTAGTTTAAATTTTTAATGCACTAAATAATTTATAAATATTTCAATTTAATATTTAAACAAAAAAACATTATGTGAAATAAAAAGAACATTAAGTTTAAAATACTAAAAAGTAAGAAGATTATTTTTTAAAAAAACAAAAAAACAGTATAATAATTAAAGTAAACAAAAATCAAACATTTACAAGTTTTAATTAATTAAAACCGATATATTATGAAAAGAAAATATCTAAGATTTATATTAAATTATAAAAATATGTTGGGTTGATTAATAAATTATCTTACTTTTATTATTATAAATATTACTGTAATTTACAGTCTGAATTTATAACTTCTAAAAGAAATTATATTGGACGTTCCGGTACATCTTATAAAACACATTATTATTAAATATTTTATCAAACAAACTGAATATCCTTAAAATATTTACTGTTAAATGAAAATGTTTTCTTTTAATTTATTTAAAATCTTTCATATTATTATAATATGACATTAAGTAATATAAATAAAATTACCTAATATCAAGAAATAACTATTCTAATGATTCATTTTATATTTCAAAATGTATGAAAAATATATGTATAAAAATATATTTTTTAATTTTAATTTAATTCTATCTGTTTTTTATTTCAATATAAAATTTATCCATTTCTTTTGAAAAATCCTAATCGCTTTATTTATTAAGATTCTTTTTAAATTATTTTGAACTTTTTATTTGAAAAATGTAATTAATTCGAATATATTAAGAAATTTCTGAAGTATTATTTTAACTAAGATTTAATAATTTATTAAATTAAACATTTCAATTTTGAAAATATTTATTAAAGTATAAAATGTATTTCATATATAGTGAAATTATAATTTTGTGAAATACGTTAGTTTGTGTACTGAAAAGAATTTCCGAGTAGACTGAGTGAGCGCATGAAAGAAAATAAAAATATGAAAAGGCTCGCAATGATTGGTCAACCAATCAGACAGAATCTCATCAATTGCAATTGTGAATCGATTAGAATTTTCACGAGATTAATAAAGAAACAAATTTAGTGATCGAACTTTGAGTTCTTTAGATTTTATCTGATATTAACGATATTAAAAAATATTTCTCTTCAGTCAAGTAATGATCTGTCTCAACAATATTTTAAAATGATCCCAGCACGAGATTCTCGAGATTTATATCTGCTGTGACTCTGATAATACTGATCAGTCTCTAGGGAAAAATTGGGCACTGTATTGATTAAAATTGTTTTACAAAATTCCTTAAATGTTATTATATATTGTTAACGTTTTGGTTTTTTATTAAGAAATTTTAGAGTTAAAATAATTTTAATTAATTTTAAATAAAATTTATTTAAATTGGAATTTTTTTGTAAAAATCAGAATGAAAAATACTTACTTTAAATATAATAAAAGTTTTTTACAAAATACAAAAATAAAACATTTTTTGTTGATAAACGTATTTTAAAATGATTATTAAAATGAGATTTAATAGATTTCGTCACCTTTCAGTGTATAGCAACTTTTAACTGTAGTTTGGATTTGGTATTATTATTTACTTATTTTTGCATTAACAGATACCCGATATGTGAAGAGGAATGCGCTACAAAGTCATGGGACGGTGGGATAAAAAATTGCTTCTCAGATGAATAAAAAAGACATTTTAATACAAATTGAACTGAAGTTTTCCTTTAATAGCTTTGTAGATAAGCACAATGGTTTAAAAAATTAAAAGAAGGATTAATCGCTTTATCTTATTGTAATGTTTTAGATAAAAAATGTAGGAAAATAGGTTTAACTTTATTTACTTAAAAAAACTCAAACCAAGAAGTCTGGTAGATATTACAAATATACGATGAGGGATTAATAAGCTGTAACAGAAAAATTAAAAAGGATAAGAGGACTACTCTTTTGTCAATAACAGTTGCTTGATTGATCAATTCTTCTAAAGTTTGGATGAAAAAAATGTTTTCCGTGACTCTACACCATAGCAGCAGTTATTAGATTAAGGTGTTATATGTTTCATAAAAGTGTAATACAATTTAACTTTGAATACTTTAAAAAATGGTTTTGTTATATAAGAATGACAGCTCTGATGATGTCCATCTGTCTTTGTCATTGTAGAATTAAGTCTTCGCGTCTAAACTGTAACAAAAATACCAAAAAATATATTATGCAATTTTATTATGCAAAATATATTATGCAATTAATGAATTATACATAATCATTAACTGCACTATATAAGTAAATTTAAAGTTAAACCGTCGAAATTAATAAATATTTTCAATTAGCTATCGAATTTTGATTTTTTTTATTGTTTATTGTTTTTTACATAAAAAATTATGTTTATAATAATGTAACGAATTTAATAATAATTGTTGGGGAGCGTTCATAAAATATAAAATTTTTGAATCTTATCAAATTATTAAATAAACAATTACATTCCGTAAAATATTGTTATAAATATGTTAAAATAAGATATTCAGAAATTTAATGTAAAAAATTAATTTAAGTAAGGAATAAAATAAATTTTACGGTAGGATTATTAAAAGATTTATGTAAAGATTTATTATAAAGTAAAAAAGTTAATTTCAAATTTGATGAAAATATTTAATTGAAATAAAATAAAAAGTAATTTAAGTTTGATATTTTATTTGCGAAATAAAAGTAAACTAAACTATTTTTGTAACTTTTAAATCAAAGTTAAATTAAAATGTAATTATAATTTCTTTTGGGAAATGGTAATATGAATTAAAAAAATAATTGTAAAACCATTAAATCGACTTAAATGAAAAATGCGATTTTAATTTTATTTTGGAAAATATAATCGAGAAACAAGTAAATTTAAATGTACCATAAAATTGAAAAATTAATAAAAGACGCAACAAAATCTTTGTGACAAAATTTTAATTCACTTTATTTTTTATTAAAAAGAATATAGAATTTTAATCTGCAAAAAAATATACTAACCATATTTTTATTTATATTTATTTTTATTTATAATGGTTGTGTAAAAAGAAAGTGCAAAAGTTCCTCAAAAATATTTGTTTAAAAAATTCAAATTGTTATAGAAATAAATTTTTGTGTTCATGATAATGTCTTTTGAGCAAGAACCCAATAATAATATTTTGATTATAACAATGAATAATAATAATAATAAAGTTAATCGAATTTAGAGAAGAAATATTATTTTAAATATGTTATTAATAATACTTAAAATATATAATAATAATAAATGAAATTTTTAAAAAAATAAAAATATTTTAGAAAAAAATCTAAATATAAAACAAATAAAATTTAGAAATACTAATTTACACTTATTAAAAGTACTTACAATAAATAAAGTTTATAATTATAATTTAAATAATACTATAATATAATGAATACCTTAATAATAATAAAAAAAACTAATAATAAAAATAATGACAAATGTTTTTAAATTTTTATAAAAAAATTATTATGATTATTTTTGTAGATATAAGAATATAATAAATAAAATAAAAATAATAATATATTGTATTATAATTCAAACATGTTTTAGTTGCAATTATTCTTTGGAATTATAAAATTTAAAAATATTAGTAATGTGAAAAAATATTTTTTTTATATTTATTATAAAAATAAATGCATAAATAATTAATTATAAATCAAAGCAAGTGTGAATTTATTTTGAGTTAGGAATATTTTAAAATTTCAAAATTATTATGAACATCTCAATGAACGTTTTAATACTTATTTTTATTGTAATAACAACATTTAATAAAACATTTTAATTAATTTTACTTTAAATTTATTTATGACTTCACAATTTACTAGCACTAAATTTATTATAAAAATAATTACTTTTATGTTATTTTTAAATTTTAGTTCAAATAATGTGATAGAAATATTCAAGTTTATCTCTGAAATTATTTTCTGGATATTTTCTCAAAAAATAAGAAACATAAAAAAAATAATGAAAAAAGGATATTTAAAACTATAAAAATGTTATCAAAATCGTTTATTATATATTTTTAATAATATCATACCAAAAAAGTTTTTGGTGTACGAGCTTTTATAATTTGTCATATGTTTGCGGTTCTGTATCTATTTCACCCACTTCCCACATTTTTGTGACTGAATTATAAAAGCCTACCAGGCGAAACCCGATTTCTATTTGCATTTAGATGTAGCAAATTTCAAAGCCTACTACTGAGGAAAACATGAGAACGACACTTTAATTACTTTTTGCGGCCAAACTAAAGGCGGTAGATGAGCAGTGACAGTGA
>MQRK01241687.1:7392-18682 GCA_001938485.1 Girardia tigrina | reverse complement strand
ACCTAGAATACATCAGTCCTGAAAGTTTCATGTCGCTAGGTGAACGGGAAGTGGATGAATTTTCGATCGCAAGATTTGATGCATCCAGACAGACAAACAAATGAAACGTAATAAAAGCTTGTAAAAAATTAAATGAATTTTAATATATTAACGTCCTTACACAACTTCTTATTATTCGATTTTATTTAATATTATTATTTTATATTAAAGTGTTTAAATTTTTAAATCATTTATATTAATATAAAAAACCTCAAACCTTGATAAAATAATTAGTAATATAATTTAGTAGTTTCAAATTTTTTTATGAGATAATTATTAAGTTCAGAGAAAATGATATTTTATAATCTATTATATATTTACTATTTAACATCCAGAACGACTTCTGAAAGATTCTGGATGAATTATATTTAGATGAAATACTTTTAATTTTATATGCTTATTCTCGCACAATAATAAAATAATATTTATTTAAATAAATATATTTCAACTTATTTCAAATTATTTTTAAATCAAAAAGAAGATTATATATCTTTAAGGAAACGTATCAAATATTGTGATTTTATTGCTCATTTCTATATTCGTAAATTAATTAATTTACAAAATGTTCTTGAGATAGTACTATTCAAAGTTATATTCAAAATTAGTAACAACAAAATAATGTTTTTAATAAAATAAGGGATAAAATAGTGATATAATCATAATTTAAAAAAATATAACGAATACAATATTAAGAAAGATGAACAATATTTTAATTATTATAATAAGAATATTTACTATGTTTTTTTCAATCAAAGACTACTAATATACTAATAAAATTTTTTTAATATTTATGATAATTATGAGGAGTTAGTTAAAAATTCATCTCGCAAAATTATTTATTTAGAAAATTCATTCACAGTTTAGTTATAATAGTTTTGAATTTTTTTTTTGATTTTTAAAAATATTTTAATTAATATTATATATTCTATTAATAAATTAAAAAACTAATGAAAAATGTTTTAATAAGATAATGAATATAGGAGTAATAAATATAATATCAAACATGATTATAATGAAATTTTAATAATCCTTATAAAATACTATATTAATAAAAATAATTAATTAACAATGACTATTAGTAATTTGTGTTTAAAACTTTTATAAAATGAATTTGTTATCGTTTTCTACGTAATAAAAAGTAATGCTAAAATAATTTAATGAATATAAAAAATGAATAAAAATAACTTGTATCAATAATTATTTTTATTAAAGTCGAAAGCCAATTTAAAATGTTTACCAATTTCGATGGATTAACCGTCATCTTCAGAACAACTAATTTTTTTAAAAAATTATGTACTTATATACTGCCGGTAACGATTGTGCAATCAATACGTCACTTTCTTAAGCCACTTTTCTTAGGACTGTGTTCCTGGATTCTCTTACAGAGTTGACGCAAAGTCTCTCCAATGTATGTGGCATTGCACCCAAATGTAAAGATTATTATGGAGACATAAAATGACAATAAATTATCGTTTCTGGATTTGTTAATTGAGAGGAAGATTGGTTCTTATGAGACTGAGAAAGAAAACTAATACGGCGTTATATACAACACCGAATAGTTTTTGTGAATCTCAATATCGTAGAAATATAATTAAATGCTTTATTTTTCGTTCATGTGCTCTTTCATATAGATATAGGCGATGTGATGAAAGTCTTATATTTTAACCGTACCTTATTTAAAAGGTTTTAAAACATTAAAAATTCTATTTTAAAAGCAGTAGAAATAATACTATACATTTAAAAATAATCTCCCGTACCCAAAATATTGAAGATATGTTTAGTAATAAATCTTCAACACTGTTAGGATTGTGTTCGGATCAAATTTACCAATATACATATAATTGGTGCAATGCCACATACATCGGAGTGACTTCGCGTCATCTCTGTAAGATAATCCATGAACACAGTCCTAAGGAAAGTGGAAGTAATATTGCGTGACATAGTAAACATAGCAAAGGATAGATAAACATCCATAACTTTAAAATTAAATTTAATTAAATTAATTAAATCTTTAAGAATTACTGGGAAAGAGTGTCATGTGAAAAGTAATATCTTTGGATCCTGAAATTAACGTTCAAGACTCACTCTCGACTAATTTATTGAGGGTTTTTAAACGATTTAATGATGACATATTTATAGCTCAATTATTACCGGTGGTATATAAGTCCATTTCTTTTTTAAAAAAATTAGTTGTTCTGAAGATGACGGTTAATCCGTCCAAATTAATAAAAAATTTTCAATCGGTTTTTGACTTTTAACTTCAATGAATTGCCCTTGTTTTTCAAATTCATGTACAAATATGTTTATATTTAATTATATTTTACAATATAGTGATTTTTTATTGAATATAATAACGATAATAATATAATTAATATAATAATAATATTTACAATAATAATAATATCTTTATGATTAATAAATAATACAATTTTTGAAATTTTTTAAAATTCTTAATTCTTAAAGTACAAAATTTTATTTTGAAACATTAATGAAAACTTGTTAAAAAGTTTTATAATACAAATTTAGATAATATGGTAATATGATAAATAAGTTATTAATAATTAAATATTAAGAACAATTTTTTATTTTATAATGAATATTTATAATAAAGAATAAATGCATAATTATAATAATTATAATAATAGGACGTTTTCAGAAAATTAATTGAGAAATTTAACATAAATAATAAAAATATAATATTTGTAACTATAAAAAGTTGTCGAAATCGTTTACTATAAATTCTAAAGATAATAGAAGTCTCCGAAAAATCAAATTAATTATAATTTATTAACGTCCTTACGCAACTTATTATAATACGATTTTATTTTATAAAAAATTTATATTATATAATTTTAAGTGTTCAATTGTTAAAAGTTATTACATAAAGAAATTAAACCACAATTATAAGTAAAATAATTAGTTATATAATTTCAAATAAGTTCAGAGAAAATTATATTTTATAATCTATTATATATTTGTTACTTAACATTCTAAAAAATAAATTTCTGTAAAATAATGGTAGAATTATATTTAAATAAAATACTTTTTATTATTATGTACAAAATATATTTCAATTTTTTTATAAATATTTATAAATGAAAAAAAAATAAATCTTTAAGGAAATATATTAAACATTTTATTTCTGAAAAACATAAACATTTTAAAAATTATCGAATTTTGTCTAATTTAATATTTATCAATAAAAAATAATTCATGATTATTTATAAATTATTTACAAATTATTCTAGGCGACATTTGAAAACATATAATTTTGTTAGTTTGCCTGAAATATATTCTTAAAAATATTAATATTGTATACGTTTTATTTTTTATTTTTCTATTTCATAATATATAATAATTTAAATAAATATTTCTTCAAATAATAATTTCCTCATTTTCTAAATGATATTTAGGTCAACTTATTTTTCTTTGAAAGTATTTTTTCTTCCATTTATAAATCCAGTCGCTTTTGCTTCACTGAAAAAAGGAAATCGGTAAACTTTACAAAATAATTTCGCATTATAAAACTTTCATAAAAATAAAAATAAAAAGCAAATCTTAAAAGAGTAATAAATAACTCACTTTAAAAATGGTTTTTGTACTTTCTACATAAAATGTTTGAAATATAAAAACAAATATTTTTATTTAAGGAAATGATGTACCACAATTATCACATTAACACAAAATTACGTTACTAAAAATGAGGAAATATAATTAAAGGAACTTTTTTAAGAAAAAGGAAACAAAATGAGCAGAAATATTTTTTACATTTACGTCGGTCTTTCTGCAACCTATTGAACACAAAATATTATTATATTTAGTCATAAATCAGTTCAAACTTGTAAAACCTCATTGCACTGTAGGGATGAAATATAAATACAAATTAATTTACAAGGGACCCCCTAAACGCATTACAGATTTACTGACAATATTTCTCGTCTATTATTCATTACTTTTTATTCAATATTAAAATTCTGTAAATATATAATGTAAATATTTTTTCAATAAAATATCTGTGACAAAAAAATTAGCCAGTTCATAAAAATGAAAAATATTTAAATTGAAATTATTTTTGATACCGTAGCCGTTGGGCCGTGGGTGCAATCAATTATAGAAAAGCATTTTATGACTTGGTTTTTCATATTGTTGAGTTTCTCAGTAGGCAAGGAACCTGGTGCTGCCTATCGCCTATCCAAGTATGGATGGCTGTTGGCTCCAAGCACCTCCTCCGCCCTTTATGAGGTTTCGTTTTTCCTCCTGCCAGGTGTCCACACACCCTCTTCACCCAGGATTAATGTTATTATTGAAGTGATAGTCAGACCCCTCTAAAGACTAATGAAATAGTCCCTAAAAATCGATAAAATTATTTAATGTTTTATTATTTTTTTCATAAAAATTAAATTAAATTATTAATAAAAATTAAAATAAAATATATTTTTCCGCTAATTCGTTTTTATTAAAACCTATAGGAAAAGATGTTACGTGATTAAATGGATAACGTTTTTTATTGTCGTATCCTGACGATGCTTGCTTGGCTTTCGATGAAATATTTATTTCATGTAATTTTGATATAATATGTTTTTCTTCTTTCATAACCATTTCATTATTGAATAAAATATTAACGCGATCATTGAAAGTCACATCTTTGACTCCTTTGTTTTTACAAGTTTCTCCTTTCTGTTTTTTTGATACCAGAATATGTTTGAAACTATTTTCTTTTGACTTTATTGCAACCAGTTCTTCAATTACTTTTACTCCTTCCATTTCGTCTTTGAATTTCCCCAAATCCGATGGATGTAACCAATGTGCTAATTTCTCGTTAATATTTTCTAAACTATCATAAATTTGTACGAAAAAAGAATCGGTATCAGTATAATGGATCTGAACATTTCCGAACTCAAAATTCCATTTCGAATGCAATGCTTCGTAAGCAAATTGGAACATCAGTAATTTTGATAATTCCAAAACAGTAAAACCGATATAATTGAATTTATCATATTTTATCGAAGTCTTCCTCATTTCAACAGCACACAATATCCGATTGAATGCCGTTATGGATTTTTATTCTGGTTTGCCTGCTAACTTTTCAATTTTTTTTGATTATTAACTATTTTAATATTTGAGTGATTTCGAACATTATCCAAAGTTTTTCCACAAAAGGAATTGTTCATAAATTTGAAAAGAAAATCACCAAATGTCTTTTTTCCTGCTTCTCTCCTTTTTGGATATTGAACTCAATATATGGTTTCAACCAAGGTGATTTTTTATACTCTAATTTCA
The DNA here is from genome assembly GCA_001938485.1 of Girardia tigrina. Taxonomy (NCBI): domain Eukaryota; kingdom Metazoa; phylum Platyhelminthes; order Tricladida; family Dugesiidae; genus Girardia; species Girardia tigrina. The sequence goes on along the minus strand of MQRK01241687.1, from coordinate 13,363 downwards.
TGTGGATTTTTACCAATTCCATTCCTTGACGCAAATAGAAATCCAGTGTTCATCCTTCGATAATATATTTGTGTTTAACGAGAAAAGATTATACCAATTTTTCTTTTCGATCTGGTCGTTCTGGATAAACCATTCTCTCATATGATGACAATTCTTCCAACGGTGTTTTCGGTAAAAACCGTTCCGGACAAAAGGGATAATAAAATGATTTCTGCTTTAATTCATTTGGATATCGTAAATCGATTTCATAAACGTATCCATTTTCGGATTCTTCTTCCGATTTCTGATATGTTAATTGTTCTTCCTCTCGACACCATCCCATTTCTCCTGTTGGTAAATATTTTGTCATCGATGATGAATATAGTGAATTTGCATCATAATACATTATATAACCATCATGTGATTCCAGTAATGTTTGCAATATTAAAAAATAAATTGCAACAAACAATTTAAGTACTGCAAATATTACTCCCCAATCTCAACCCGGAACTAATGATATGAAATTTTTAAAAGGCATTTTTAAATGGCATCTCCAAGTGTCCAAATGCAAGGCTGTTAAATAAATTTTGGATTAAAAACAATATATAGTGAAAATGAACATATAAGAATATATACTTATTCTTTAACAGAATTGGCATTTATAGAAAAAAACTCACATTGGAAATGTTTTCAACTTTTTAAAATCAATTGAGTCTTTCCCAAATTACCTTACAAAAATCTAATCATATTTTCACGAATATTATATGGGAACGGTACTTGATGAAATTTTAGGTAGGGTCAGTTTTCCATTGCATTTATGACATGCAGAAACAAGTCTTTTTAATGAAATTTAAGAAATAATAATGCAATAGAAGGATGGCAAAATTCGTTCAGATATACTTAGGCTGTCACAAAAATCCTCAGGTGGTCTTTAAAAACACACTAATATTTTACCAAATTTAACCAAATTTATACTGAATATTATTCAGACTGTCATAAATACTGTGTTAAAATTTTGCCAACGTTTTTTGTTCTAACTCTTTTTGTTCTAAACATTTTCCACAATTACCTCTGTATACATCATTTTTTATAAACTTCCGAACTTTATCGTTTACGTTCCCTTCTACTGCTTTAATATTTTCTGATTTGTCACTCATTACGTCTATAATATATGTTATACTACTTTTACTATAAATACCGATATTTTGGGAGTCCTTCGTATCTATTAGTTTATTGTCCCAACTGGCTCCCCTTCTGTCGAGGCTCTGTCTTTTGGGTGGTCTTCATCCATTACCGATTCTTCATATTCTTCTTCAATGTTCGCTACAAATCATCTATTGTCTCCTCTTCTCCTGTCTTCTCTATCTCTATATTGTCGTTGATTGTAACCCCCTCCTTTATAATTGTTATTCGTTGATCTTTGTTGGTTTCTTCTCCCGTTTAACTTGGTGTAACATTCATCCTCCCGATGACCTCTATTATGGCGCCGTTTTCATTCAATATTCAGACAGTTTCTTCTTACATTTCCCTGCTGTCCACAACCATGGAATTTGATTTGTTGTCCTTGTTGTACAGTTTTTTCTAATATGTCCCTCCATTCCACATCCGAAGCATTTCCTAGTTTCCCGTTGTCTATTTGTTACGCTCATATATTGGTTTCTCTCCCAGTTTTGATCATTAGTAAATCTGGTGTTCTCTGTGCCCCCGACTCTTGTATGCTTTTGTTCAAATCTATTGTTATTTTGAGTCACAGGCTCCTTGTAACTCCGGGGTCTGTTCTGCGTCACGTTATCTCTTACAAAATTTATCTGATCCTCTATATTCTTAATCTCGTGTATCATTTTGATCTTTTCTTTTATATGTTCTACTCCTTTTACATTATTCATCCGAACTTCTTTCTTGATATTCCTGTCATCACAACAATTCATTAATAATGTTTCCATTATACTTTCTTTTGATATGTTATGCTGCATAATTCTTTCTGTCATCTTTTCTATTTTTTTCGAAAAAAAATTCAGGTATATCATCTTTCATCCTATACCGGCATGCTTCCGACCAATTTTCAAATAGCGAAGATGTCCTCCCAAATGCTTTTCGAAGTCGATTTTTATAACCACTTATCGACTTGTCAGCGGTCTTATACTTTTCCTTTATGTCTCTGTCCAACAGACACAAGACAATGACGTCTTGTTTTGCTTTTGCCACTCCCGCGAATTGGAAAAATGTTTCACATTCTTCTATGAACGTCTGCACATTGTCACCTTTCCTGAATTTTTCAGGTAAAATTGGTTCGTGAAGTTGTCCAAAGCAGCGTTGTTCGCCATGTAAGTAGCGTTTAAGTCATTTTCATTATTTTCAAATTCACAACTCATAATTTCACACCACAATTTATAAATATAACAAAAATTCACATATTCAAACAAATTTTCTCGTTAATTTAATTATCTCGCCACAAATTAATCTATTAAATTCTTTTAGATTCAATTTTTGAAATTTAGCAAATTTTAAACTTTAAATTTATTAAATAATTTTCACATATATCTAAAAATTGATTTTAAAATTTATTTAAAATTGTTTCATAACTTGTATTAAAATATATAAATTGATATACCTGTAAAAATATTTTTATTTATAAGTAAATATTTAATGGTTTTCTTATCATTTTTAATTTTATGATATTTAATAGTTACATTAAAAAAACATATTTTTTATTTTTAAATAGATATTTAATTTTTTTATGATTTTCTTTTATTATATCATTTTTTAATTTTAAAATATTTAATAAGCATTTTAACATTAAAATATTTTACCTTTTAAATTAAAAAAATAATAAATTATTTTGGCGAGATGCAAATTTAAATTAACCTCTCATAATTACTATGGAAAGTTGAAGATTTTACCAAAATAATCGGGTACATCATATATAAATCAAAGAGCGTATAAAAAATCGAGTGACCTTTATTTCCAACCCGACAAAATGTGCTCAAGAGTTATTCATACGACTCAAAGAAGATGGAGAGTTAAATGTAAACACTCGTATAAAAAACAGTGTAATTGATTTCTATCTTGTGAAATAATAATCCCAAATACGAATTTTCATTGATCCACTAAAAATGTTGGGAAAATAATTAGAAAAGAAACAAAATAAATGAACAAATATATAAAATACTACGATAATAAGTGTTAAAATCGAAAAGTCACATTCAGTACAATAGTTGCATCTCCAGAGTCATTAAAATATCTCTAAAATGGAGTAATAATTCAGAAATAAAATATACAATCGTATATCTGTGATATTATTTGATCATAACATCAAATCATAACATCAAAGGAATTTGTTCGCGCACTTTCTTTAAAATGAATCAATAACTCTAAATTTAAATAAATACTGAACATCCTTTTTGTTTAAATAAAGCAAATATTAGAGTTATTTATGTCTCTTGAAACGAATTATTTTAATTAAGTAATTTCAACAAGTCATTGTGGACATGAAAGCTATAAGTAATTTTAAGAAATTTGATTGTGACTAGGACGACATCGGATAGACGAATTTAAATTTGTCAGTGAAGTAGACGGTTTAGAGGAAAACGAAGTATCAATCTTGATTGTTACATTAGATGGATTTTAAAACGAAAGTAGATTATCAAAAATGCCAAGCAACTCAATAAGCGAATTGAGTAGTGTATTCGGTTTGATCAAATTTCATGTACGTCTACTACTTGGTAAATTTTTAATGTTTCAATGGATCAAATCAAACAACTGATCAAGACTGTAATTTGAGATTATGTTCGGTTTGATCAAATTTCATGCATGTCTACTACTTGGCAAATTTTTAATGTTTCAAACAACTGATCAAGACTGTAATTTGAGATTATGAATCGTAATAGTGTTTGAAAAAGCCCTATACTTTCAAGCCCAAAGAGCTTTTCGGGTATAAGAAAACAGTTAAGTTATGTTTTACAGTAACAATAATCATTTTATAAGACATTTTCTTTCTCCCTAAATACATTTTTGCGTACTGACCGCTACCGATTGTCTCGATAATATCGTAACCGTTGATAAGAAAACAATTTAAAATTTTCATCAAAAAAGCTTTATTCAAAAAATTATCAACGTTAAATTATGAAAGGATAATTACTAATGCACTATTAATTAAGTTTTTCAAACCTATTTTGAATGTACATCCAATCATATTAAATTATTTTTGCGTAAGACATAAAGTACACAATTGTCTTCTAACTATATAAGCCAGTGGTTCCCAAACTTTTTATAGTCGCAACACACTATTGATGACTCCACCTTTTGGTGACCCACATAACCTTACTGTGTAAAAACATTAATGAAGGAAATAAATTTATTTTAAATTGCATTTTTATTGAGGTCCATGCGAAGGATGAGCCTGTTTCTTACATCGTTCCATAATGGACTTCACATTAACTTCTGTTAGGAATTAAAAATGTTAGGAAAATTTTTGAAAGAAAGTTATATTAAATATGTACAAATTAAAATTTTTATATAATTAAATATGTAACATTCGAAAAAATAAAATTACTAAAATTAAGATCAATTAAATTGCTAATAAAATTTTTTGAGAGTTTTAATATAATATAAAAAGTAAAAAAAGTGTATAATTGTTATGTGAAACGATTTTAAAAAAGTAATAAAATTAAATGAAACGATTAAATATTTTAAAGTGTTATCGTAATTATAGAAGTAATAAAAAAAGCAAGTATGAATATTTATATGTATTTTTATCTATATCGGTTTAAGATTTATGAAACAAATAGTTTCTCAAAAAAAATAAATTTGTTTAAATATTAGATTTAAACATTTTTTTGTGGTATGATAAAAGTTTTAATGTCTGATATTAATAATTCTGACGAGTTTCCAAGAACCTCTAATAACTTCAATGCGCGATAATTTCAGACGTAAAAAAATTTAGAGTTGCAGCTTATTTGCTTTTAATTGAAACTATTAACTGAAGATCCAGCCTCACAATTATAAGATGACGCGAAAAGGAAAAGTACTTTTAATGATTTTTATTGCCTCCAAAAGTTTTTTATGATATTATTTAAACAAATGCAATTTTAACAAATGAAAAATATTAATAAAATAATAAGGTTTTAATAATAATCGAAATTCGAATTCGTTTAAATTAAAATAATTATCATTTTGTTATTTTTTGCGACCCACTACGATTCCTCTCACGACCCCTAGTTGGATCCCGACACATAGTTTGGGAATCGTTGTAATAAGCAATATCAGTTAAAAAGAATTGTATATGTTTGATTTGTTTTATTCGATTATGTTAAATTATATTGGGTGTACAACTAATTAATTTCTTATTTTTTTTATTAAAAAAACCATTTATTTAAGTATAAAAGTGCTTGCTTCAAACGTATCAATTGTTGCCTGTATAGCTCTCCCGTGACCGTCTGGCCCGATTTTAACAGCTCATAGTACAGCGCACCCTTCTGATCCCACCAAATACAGAGCATTACCTTCAAACCATGAATAATTCGGCTTTGGTGTCGATTTGGCTGGTCGGCCTGGCTTTAAATAATATCTTTTACGTTTTGGGTTGTCGTAATGAATCCACTTTTCATCTCCAGTGACAATACGATGTAAAAACGGTTTCTTTTTTGTGGCGATTAAGCAGCATTTCAGATATGCAAAATCGTCTCTCAACGTCTCGCGGCCTCAATTCGTGTGGCACATAATTTCCTTGTTTCTGAATGTATCCGGCTGCTTTTAAACGTTTAGAAATGGCTTGTTGAGTGACTTCCAATGTTTTTCCAAGTTCTTCTTGAGTTTGACATGGATCTTGATCGAGTAATGCCTCCAATTCTTTGTTTTCAAACTTTTTTGATGGATCTGATCGCTCTTTGTCTTCTGTGTCAAAATCGCCACTTTTAAATCGTGCAAACCACTGCTGATATACTCTAACCTCTGGAGCATATTCAGGATAAGCTTCTGAGAGTAAACGATGTGC
>MQRK01241682.1:19282-52044 GCA_001938485.1 Girardia tigrina | reverse complement strand
AAAATAGAAATTATTAAAAATAGGAATTTATATGTTGTTTAAATATTACTATTTAAACATTGTTTTTTGTTAATAAATATTGATAATCCATTTTATTAATCTTTTATTTAAGACTATAACACTAAATAAATAGTTTCACTATTGTGGTTTTGATAACGTTAATTCACTTACAATCCAAAACCTTTAGAGTTGTAAGCTCTCAATTTACAACAGTTGGGATTTTACTCTAAATTTTAGTATTATTCAAATTTGAATTAGTAATAAATGATTGTAGGAAAAAGGGTACCGAAAAAAGGCAAAACTTTCACAAATTTATTTATATATCAACGAGTAAACCGAATGTTGTAACGCACACCTTTTAAAAACTCCAAAATTGTCATTTCCCTCCTATTGTAAGCCAAGCAAAGGTTGTACAGTCTTTCTTAATACCTCAACGTTTTCCGGTTGATTCTCTTTTTTGATGGATTCCAAGCTGCATGATGCAGGATACTAGTAGTAACTGTGACACAGTCTGCTTGAAATGCAGCACTTGACTACCAAATTGTAGGATGCTTGTGACCAATTATTTCTGATAGCTTATTTTCCAACCTTCACTCTGATTGTTGGTTCGAGCTTTCCCTTCCAAGGTCACCTGATGAACATTACAAATTTGAAGGCGGAATTTGTGGAGGAATATAACGAAGTTTCATCGTAGTTTCGGTAGCATTCGCACGGCGATATGTACCTGTAGCATATGCTACATCAAAGTCTTGTCCATCTGGCGGAGTGATGGAACGTAAAACCTTCATTCCATTGTTAACATCGTCATGTCGCAAGAATGCCAATCCATCCATCATACTACAAAAAACTCTGAAGTTATAATTATGGTGAAAAGAGCTTATGAGTCCTAGCTCCTGAATCTTCCTCCATGTACTTTTGGCAAGATGGAAAATCATCCACGAGTTGCAATATGATCTCCAAAACATCCCTTCGCAGCATTCATTGTTGCAATTTCGAAATCTTTGATTATGGCCAATGGATCTACAGGATGTCCAATTAATTCACATTTTTCAACAATTCCATTAAACAACTCCCGATACGTATCCTCCATCTTTCTCTAAAGAAATGCATTAATGCACGTCACTGTTACCTCACCCAGTGGAACACGAATTAAGAACACAATGTACCATTTTTCCGGTACCTTTTTTCCACATACCGTTTGTTGTTTGAGTAGCATTCTTGCCTTTATTGAAATAGAAAAGCATAAAGTGCCGACAATGCTCCTTGTTTTCTTCCATTTTCCAATCGGTGCCCAAGAGATACAAATCAACAAATCGATAAAGATGCGTCAGACTATAACTTTTCATTATATGTAAACCATTCACATGTTTTCTTTGCCTAGGATATCTTCTGACACATATCAGTGTCATATTAAGATAACTGGCAAGAACTTTCTGGACAACCTAATATTTGATTAAAATAAAACATTTGATTCGAATAGATTAAGCGACGGGGACCAAAGTCATCCCTTATTCTTTATTACTCGACAACGGTACATCACTACAATTCCTGCTTAGTACTGAGAAGCCAGCTTGCAATACTTGTTCTGTCAGTGTGGAACTTGTGACAATGCATCACTTCTATCGGTATTCATATCGAAAAGCAAAAAAATCTTTTTGATATTTGATTTTTGCTCGCATGGCAATGAGACCGGACCGAATTAAAGCTCATAATATTAAAATTCTTGTGGTGTACTTACAGGGTTTTTCATTCACTTTTGACAATATTTAAAATTGTTTTGACAATTTATCAAATGAGTTTTGACAATTTATTAGATAATTTTTAAACATAAAATTTTTAAGTTAGCTTTTTATGAAATATAAAAGATTTTGAACTTTGGTTAATCCAATTATATTGAACATGTTTTTGAAGGAAATTAAATTTTATTATTTTACTGAATAATATAATCAAATCAACATTATGTTCTAAAGGGAGGACTAAGAATCTTGGTCTCAAAGAACAAAAATAATAAAATTTATTCATGCTTGGGTTGAATTTCGAATTGGTTTTTTACATAATATATAGAAGAAATTCGTTAATACGGACTTTTATGGACCATTAAAAATAATCAATGTTGTCCAAAAATAAAAGTATTAATAACATCAATATGATTTTTTAAACATTTATTAACATCACAAGTAAAATTGTCATGACAACAATTATTCAAACTGTAATTCGACATTATGCTTGATTAATATATTTATAAATTCATACTAATTTTTCAATAAATTAAAAATATTTACTATGAATTATAAAGATTCTAATTGGTTAAAATTAAATCTAAACATTTTTTAAAAAGTACATATTAAATTAATATATTAAAAACTTTAAATTACATTAACAATTAAATATTACATTCGTAAATTATTTTAAATCTTTTTACTTTAAAATTAAATTATTTTTAATTAGTAGGAATCAAAGAAAATACCAATCATCCGTCTGGGTAGGAGAGACACAATCCGAATCAACATACAACATGCACAATATCAACAAACAATTCAAAACATGTCAAAACTACGACCCCTCTGTTTTTCATTCTGGAATATTTTAGAAAAGTATATGTAGCATAAGATTAAAAATGAAAACTGGGATTTTTTGTTTTGCGTAATATTTAATTATTATCTTTAATTCTCAAAATGGTATTTAATCTCTCATAATCTCCTTAACCTTTAACAATAATTTTAATCGCCATAGAAAATTATTTATGATTATCTTTAATTAAGTAATTTTCGATGTAAAAATAATAGAAATATCAATCATTTTTACTACTAATAAAAATAATTATTTCATAAAATATAATGCAACAGTGTTAAATTTCAGTTTAACATGATTTATTATAAACATTAGAATATAAAAAATAAAACTTTTCTAAATTATTTTGTTCTATATTATTAAGATAGTTATATATGCAACAAGAATCCAAATATAATAAATGATTAAAAATAAAAAAACAAATATTATTTTGTTTGAAATATGTAATTTTTTTGTTTCAAGCTATTTAATTAAATTTAATAATTTTGTTATTAATTACTCAAGTTGTTTTTGAATAAATATTTCTATAAATACTGTTGGGTTCGAGGTCAAAAATATAATTCATAACTCCAAATATTTATTTCTATCACTATTAACTATTTTCCAAACAAATTTACGAGGAACAATATTTTCTTATTTTAGACAAAAACCAGATATCAAAATTTTATTATAAATATCAATATATAAATCTTAGTTTTAATTATAAATATTTATACGTTAATTATAAAATTTTTAATGACTGTTTTAATTTTTTTCAAAGATTCACTTTTTTAAAAAATAATTATTAAATTTTGATGGCTGTTTTTATTTTTAAATCAACTGTTTTAAAAAATTAATTATTTAGCAAATAACTTTAAACTTACAAAATTTCAAATTGCTTTAATGTTTAAAAATTATCTGTTTTACAAAATTACATTTTAAAGCATATAAAATTTCATTAACCTATTTCAGAGAATTACTGTTTTACATTAATTTTAAACTTATATAATTTTCCCTAACTTATTTTTTTAAAATTAACTGTTTATAAAAAATTAATTATTTAGCAAATAATTTTAATCTTACAAAATTTTCTAATAGCTTTAATGTTTAAAAATTATGTGTTTTAAAAATTACAATTTTTGCAAATAAAATTTCATAAACTTATTTTTGAGAATTACTTTTTAAAATTAATTAGAGATGTTTTAAATTATAATTCTTTTCAAGAACTTTTAATTTTAGATATTTGCTTATTTTAAATATTCAAAAATTTCATTCAGTTCACTAAATCCTCACTAATACAATTTTGATATTTTAAAATTATTTCAAATCCTAATACTATAAATTGACTATACGCTTTTATATAATGATTTAAATTTAACCCTACAATGCGCAATTTTTTTAATTATCATAAAACACGCGGCCAGTATTACAAACTGAACTGTCATTTTTGTTGACAAAATATATTACATCTATGACTTTATGGGCAATTATCATTCCATAGACAATGTGTTTGGTTCACAGTATGTAAACACTCAAAGAATATCACGTAATTAAAAGATATTGAGGTAAAATATGGTTGATTCAAATATGAATCACGGCGCATTGTAGGGTTAATAAAATAATTGAAAATAAATAAATAATGTAAATGAAGTTAATACATAACATTTATTATTCATCAATTATGTCTTCTTTATCTAAATATTTTGTTATTATCTCCCAGAATGTACAAGTTGCTTCCATTTTGAAAACATTCTCAATTAGATTGAGAAATGGAAAATATGGAGGTAAGAACAGTAAAGAATATAACAAATAACCATTATGAGAAACCATGATTTATTCAAAAATGATTTTATTTAATTACGAAAAATAGCATACTTTTATTTTCCGATAACATTGATTATTTTTTATGGTCCATAAAAGTCAGTGTTAACGAATTTCTTCTATATTTTATGTAGAAAACCAATTCGAAATGCAACCCAAGTACGAATAAATTTTATATTAGTCCTCCCTTTGGAACATAATGTTGATTTGACTATATTATTCAGTAAAATAACAAAATATAATTTCCTTCATAAACATGTAATATAATTTGACTAACAAAAGTTCAAAAATCTTTTATATGTCATTAAAAAGCCAACTAAAAAATTTTATGTTTTTAAATTATTTTATAAATTGTCAAAACCATTTGGAAAATTTTCAAAAATGAATGAAAAACTCTGTATCTCATCGCTGGGACATATCCATAATACGGGATTTGTTTTTTGTCAGCTTGCGTGTGAGAATATCATTTAATTTATTCGTTTATGCATCGGACGAAAAATCTAAAAATATTGTGTATCAAAAGGCTCTTCAATAAAAATATTTGTTTATTTATCTTTAATAAATACAAATATTGAAATATAAATTCAATATTTTTACATTTTCTGTTTTGTCCCAGGCAACACTGGTTAGTTCTCTAGTTATATTATAAGAAGTACAATACGTCTGTGAGGGGTTTATCTGATAATTATTGTATGTTGATTGAAATTTATTGATTATGTTGTTCTCACCGTTATTAATTTAATTATTTGTACGATGACTTTAATTTAAATTATTTAGGAATATAATGAATATATGACAAATAAATGCATTTATTTTAATTTGTATCGTGCGGATAAATTCGTCACATTTTATTCTTTTTAAATAAATGGATTTTCAAGTAGAGTCTTCTGTTTTTGATAAGCAGACAGAAACATGTGGAGTAATTAACAGGGATAATTAAATTCCGGAACTTCAGAGTGTAAAAATGAATCGAAACGATTTTTTATTTTTTTTAAAGTATTCTCCTGATTATATACACTTTCTACAATCACTCAATAAAGTGATTCTAATTCATAGATTCTATTTTAAATTTGTATTATCATCCCTAAAGAAATAAGTTGTAACTTATTCTTTTTACTCACCTTTCCAAATTTAAATGTGCTAAGCTTTCCACCAGATTTGCAACCTTCCCCTTATTTCCTTCATAATGATCTCTTATAAAACATTATTATTCTCAAATTTAAATTCGGGAACTGAAAGTGTTAAATAATTATTCGACATGATATATTCAAATAAATATTAAATAGTCATCTTTTATTATTAAATTGTTGAGTAAGATTTATTATAAATAATATCCACACGGTGTCCCATAATCTATAACCCTCTTTGAAGATAACTTTTTCACATAAAGTCTTTCCTTTACTTTCATAAAAATACAACTCAGTTTTTAAACGAAATAATTTTGCGCAACAAAGGGACATGTTAAACTCAGTCTTGAACTTGTCAACTTTAAAGATGCATACTAATGTTAAAACGTTATATATAGAACAGTTCAGTAAATTAACAATAAATTAAAAATGATTTGGGTCTTGCAGTTCCTTTTTGCTTCAATATTTGAATAATTATAAAATAAATAAGTTGGTAATAGATTATGGGACGCCCTGTATTATCATTATGAATACTCATTTAATACTCTCATTCATATTTTGTATGATTTATCTTTTATTTTTTCTGATTTCAGATTTTCAAAGAAACAGAAAAGATGAAGGATTTAAAAAATGAATTAGAAATTCGTGAAAAAATAATTGACAAGCAAAATATATTAATAGAAGAATTACGCCAAACAGAAGAGAATCTTCGTCAAAGTCTTAATAGATCTATTGCGACACAAGAAGAACAGTTATTAGAACTTAAATATTGGGAAAAATTTTCAGAAGTAAATCCGGACTTTGAAAAAATATACACTCAACAATCGTTTTCAACCGAACCATTAAAATTGGCTATTGAGAGTTTAGAAGGTCTTTGTTTATCAAAATTAAAATTGAAGAAACAAGAACTTTCCAAAGTTGTTACTCAGTTGAATTTGTATTTGGAAAACCTGGAAGATCACAATAAACATTCGGTTCAATTGGAGAATAAGCTAAAGTTATTGAATGAAAGCCTTATCAATACAAACAAGTTAAACGTAAATCTCAACAAACATATTGGTGTTTTGATAAATGATTATAAAAATTTCTATCAATTGCTGAACAATATCGATAGCGAAGTCGAAAGTCTAAATATAGAAGAATTGCATCTTTGCAGTAATGCAGAGTTGATCCGAAAACTTTTAACGATCACCAGTCAGGCATATACTTATAATGATAAATTCATAAATTTGGAACAGGATGTCCTTCGGACAGGCTTGGAATTGAACAAAATTGTCGACCTCTGCGTCGAGGCTTGTCCGAAAATTGAGTCTACTTTTCAAGACATCGAAAGTTTTCTTGATATTTCTGCAGGCACAAAAAGACAAACTCCTCCAGATAAAAATCAAAATGAGACAGAATCAATTTATTTAGAAAAGATATTTTCCAATATTTACGAGAGAAATGTCAAATTAAAATTACAGATAGAAAATCATTTTAATGAAATAAACAGAAAAAATGATCAAGTAAACCAAGCCTTTCAGAATCAAATTGATGCATTACTAAAGAAGGAGAAAATTGAACAAGAAGACAAGATTAATATTTTACACAAATTTGAATGTGGAAAAGAGGAAACGATAGAAAAATTAAATAATGCCAATTTAAAAATTCAATCAGAATTAGAAATAATGAATAAAAATGACATACTTTCGAAAGAAGAACTAACAAAATTGAAGGAACAAAATGAAATTATTCTTATAGAATCAAGAAGCTTGAAAGAAATAAATATGAAATTACAAAAAGAAATTGATGAAAAATATTCAAATGAATTACAATTGAAAGTTGAATCTGAAAACATCCGAAGTTGTCACGACTGTATCATGAAGCAGTTGAAGGAGTGTGAGATTAATGTTCAAAATCTAACAGATGAATCCGAAAAAAGTAATTTATTAATAGAGAAATTAAGAATGGAAAATAAAGAACTTCACCAAGATTTAGAAATGATGCGCATTAATGAAATGAAATTAACAGAAAATATTTGTCTTTTGAGCAGTGACAATGAAATAATCATAAAAGAATTGGATCTTTTGCAAAATCGAATAATCAACATAGAAAAAGAAGTAGAAGAACGAAGATCTAAAGATATGATACTAAAAGCGTTTGAAGAAGAGAATAACGAAATGAAAATTAAAGTAGAACAATTAATTAACGAGAATAAACATTTTGAAGAAACAGTTGAAATAAAAAAGAATATTATGGAAAAACTAGAAGAAGAAATCAAAGAAAAAAGTAATAATGAATCGAGTTTGATAGCTGAATTAAAAACTGTTGGTGAAGATAGAGATCGTTTAATAAATGACTTGAAAGAATGTGAGAAGAATATTTCAATATTAACAAAAGATTCCGAAGCAAATAAATTATTGATAAACAAATTACATACGGAAAATAAGAAATTTCAAGATGATGTAGAAATAATGTGTAATAATGAAATAAAGTTAAAAGAAGAGTTACTGATGCTTACAGAAGAAAAGTCAATTATTGTGAATGAATCTGAAATTGTGAAAGAGAATATTATAAATATAAAAGAAGAATTCGAAAGAACAAGAGGAGAAAAAGATTGTATAATGAAACAGTGTAATGAATTAAAAAATAATGTGTTGAAATTAGAAAAGAGAAACGAAGAAATGCATATGAACATAGAAAACTTGAATAACGAAAAAGAAAATCTTTTAAAAGATCTAACAGAAAAAAGAAATATCGAATCCCAATTACAAAAAGATATAGAAAATATAAATGAGATAAAAGAAAGTTTATCGAAAGAAATCAAAATATTAAAAAATGAAACAGAAAAGTTAGAAATTATTAAAGAAAGTGAATTAAAATTACAAAATGATCTCAAAGTTTTAACATCAGAAAAAGACAAACAGATAATGGAATTAGAATGTATGAAAGATCAAATGACAACCTTTAAAAAAGAAACTGAACAATGCAGATTTATCATTAAAACATTAGAAGAAGAACAAATTAAACGTCAACAAGAATTTGAAGAAACTAATAATAATGTTATCAAAGTGAAAGATGAGCTATTGGGTAGTATAGAAAAGAAAGAGATTACTTTGAGAGAATTAGAATTATTAAAAAGTAAAACTTTAGCTCAAGAAAAAAGGATAGAAGAAAATAAAGAACATGAATTAAAACTAAAGGAAGAGTTATTTAATGTTAAAAATGATAAAGAGTACATTTTAGAGCAATTACATGATTTAGAACAAAAGGCATTAATTATGGAGAAAGAAAAAGACGAAATTAACTTAATTTTAGAAAACGTTTATAATGAAAATTTGAGACTGCAAGAAGATGTAGAATTTTTTTCTAGAAATGAAATCAAATTGAAGGATGACTTCTCTCAGTTTACCATTGATAATGAAAAAGTTATAAATCAGTTGAAACTGTTAAATGAAAGAGTGATAGAAATGGAAAAAGAAGTAGAAGAGAGACGATGTAGAGAATTAAAATTAACAGAAAACAGTCAAAGAATTATGAAAGACATGAGAGATGTGGAAGTGAAAATGGTTATATTCGAGAAAGAAAATAGTGAAATGAAAGTTAAAACTGATGCGTTGGAAACTGAGAATATTAAATTAAAACAAGATAGTGAATTGAAACTAAAAGAAGAGATTATAAATTTTGAAACACAAAACCAATTTATTGAGAAAGAATCTGAGATTGTAAAAGATTTAGTTTTAAAATTGAAAGAGGAATTGCATGATAAAAATAACACTGAATTAAAATTGAAGGATGAATTTGAAAATGTCAGAGAAGACAGAGATCGCATTAAGAATGATTTTGAAGAGTTGGATAAGAAATTCTTGATACTAACCAATGATTTAGAAAAATGCAATTTGTTAATTGATGAATTGAGAATGGAAAATAAGCAACAACACCAAGCTTTGGAAATGACGCGCATTAATGAAATGAAATTAACAGAAAATATTTGTCTTTTGAGCAGTGACAATGAAATAATCATAAAAGAATTGGATCTTTTGCAAAATCGAATAATCGACATAGAAAAAGAAGTAGAAGAACGAAGATCTAAAGACTTGTTACTTAAAGCGTTTGAAGAAGAGAATAACGAAATGAAAATTAAAGTAGAACAATTAATTAACGAGAATAAACATTTTGAAGAAACAGTTGAAATAAAAAAGAATATTATGGAAAAACTAGAAGAAGAAATCAAAGAAAAAAGTAATAATGAATCGAGTTTGATAGCTGAATTAAAAACTGTTGGTGAAGATAGAGATCGTTTAATAAATGACTTGAAAGAATGTGAGAAGAATATTTCAATATTAACAAAAGATTCCGAAGCAAATAAATTATTGATAAACAAATTACATACGGAAAATAAGAAATTTCAAGATGATGTAGAAATAATGTGTAATAATGAAATAAAGTTAAAAGAAGAGTTACTGATGCTTACAGAAGAAAAGTCAATTATTGTGAATGAATCTGAAATTGTGAAAGAGAATATTATAAATATAAAAGAAGAATTCGAAAGAACAAGAGAAGAAAACGATTGTATAATGAAAGAGTGTAATGAATTAAAAGATAATGTGTCGAAATTAGAAAAGAGAAACGAAGAAATGAATATGAACATAGAAAACTTGAATAACGAAAAAGACAATCTTTTAAAAGAAATAGAAAAGTTAGAAATTATTAAAGAAAGTGAATTAAAATTACAAAGTGATCTCAAAGTTTTAATATCAGAAAAAGAAAAACAGACTATGGAATTAGAGGTTATGAAAGACAGATTAGTTGTTATTGAAAAAGAGAAGGAAGGTATCGTCGCAGTTATTAGAAATTGGAGGAATAAAGATATTGAAGAAACATCTAATGTCGAAGGAGAAATCTTATTACAAGAAGAATTAAAGTTTTCTACTGAAAATACTCCGAATATCAAGACTCTTATTGAAGATTTAATAAATAAAAGTGCAAGATTAGAAAAGGAGAAAATGAAGTACGAAGGAGAAATAAAATCTTTTAATGACGAAAAAATATTACTCAATGAGGGGGTATATAAATTGAAATTCGATTTTTTAAATTGTAAAGAAAACTTAGTAAATATTACTACCGAAAAAGATGTAATTGAGAAAAAGTTAAAAGATGAGTTATATGAAGAGAAATTTCGGGTTGATAATCTCAATACTCAGATGGAAACATTTACTCAATCTATAAAAGAATTAAGTGCTATTGGTAGAATGTCTGAGGAGAATACCACAGAAATAACGGATGAAAAATTCAATATAATCGACGAAATAAGTGACATCAAAGATAAATTGAACTCATTTGAAAAATTGAAAAAGGAAAATAAACAGATCTTAAAGAGTTTAAATGAAAATAATGCTTTGTATCAAAATAAAATTCATGAAATGACTGAAAAAGAAAAGCAATTAAATGAAAAGTTAACAGAGGCCATTTCTGACAGAGATAAATTGAAGGAAGAAATTGCGAATGTAAACAGTCTAGCGGCGTCGTTGGGAAATGAAAAAACAGATAGTTATTCGATGATAGAAGAATTAAATCATCAGTTATCTTTTCTTAAATCTGAAATGCGAAGAATGAATACCCGTGAGGCTGAGCTCTCTGAAGACATTTTGCTTTTACGCAAAGAAAACTCTTGTATGATGGAAGAAATGGATACATTAAAAAATAATTTACTGACATCAGAGTTAGAAAAGTCGGAAAGAAATGATGAAAATATGCTACTTATCAAAGACGGAGAGGCCAATGAAATTTGTATAATTAAATTGAAAGAAGAAGTGAAACATCTGTTACAAAAGATTACTACTCTTGAACAAGATCTTGAACTTTTACAGAATAATTTAGCAATATGTGAAAAGGAAAAGCTAGACGAGCATTCATTGATTGAAGATTTAAGTTATCAATTAGAAATGCACAAGAAAATAGTCCGAGAAATGAGTTCAAATGAACTTGAGACCAAGGTAGTCCTGGATAATTTACTGAAAGAAAAGAATCATGTTTCAAGTGAATTACAGATTTTAATGACAGAGAAAATACAAATTGAAGAAACTGTGGTATTATTTAAGGAGCAAGTTGAATCGTTAAAGAAAGTAATGAATGAAATGAGCTTAAATGATTCGGCATTAAAATCAGAGTTAGTAAAAGCAACGGATGATAAAGTTGTTTTGCTAAAAGAATTGGATGATATAAAACGGGAAATTGTAAATGTAAAGAAAGATAATGAATCTTCTCAACAAGAACTGTTTATTAGTCGAGAAAATTGTAATACTTTAACTAAAGAAAATAATGCATATGAATCATTAATTAATGAAATGAAAAGTAAAAATGAAGAATTATTATTAAAATATAACGAAAAAATCAAAGAAAATGAGCAGTTGGACAAAAATTGTTTGTTATTTAAAGCAAAATTAATTAAGTTAAAGAAGCAGTTTGATCAGAAAATAAGTTCATTGACAAAAGAAAAAGAAGATGTAACTCAAAGTATTACAGTAATTCCATTACAAAAAACTAATTTTGAGGAAAGATTTGTACCGACCCCAAAAGAAACTAGTGATTTTGATTGCCAGTGTGACATAAAACAACTAAATGTTACTCCTCCAAACGAGAAGCAAAATTCTTTTGTATCTTCAAGCTTTAGTCGGGATTATTACAACGAAAATTCTCTTTTTAATCAAATAGAAAGTATGTCTGAGGAAGTAGATGCCAAAGTTCGAAAGGTAAACTTTGAAATAGAAGAATTTCTTGAGCGCAATGAAAGAGTCACTAGTTCTTTGGTATCGAGAACGAGTCCCAATCGACCCAGCACCTGCACCAATACTCAATGTCAAAAATTTGCCTCGAAAATTCGAGAACTATCTATCACAATTAAAAATTTAGAAGAACAAAATCAAATAATGAAAAACAAAGTTATTGACCTTGACGGGTGTTTGGAACGGGAACAAAAAGATAAACTCCATATCAGCGAGAATTTAACTCTAAAACTGAACTCATTCACGACGCAAAATGCGCAGTTACATCTACAAATTACTCATTTTAAAGAAGAAATAAAATCATTGAAAAAGGAAAAAGAAAAGAACTCCTATAAACTCTCAAGTTTAGAAAATGAAATGCATGATCTTTCCTTAAAATATTCAAATTTGTCCGATGAAAACGTTAGGATTTTTGAGCAATACGAATCTTTAAAACAGATCTCCGATTCGGAATATTCTTCTAATCTCGAGCAAAATAAAACACTTTTGAATGAATTGGAAAAAGAGAAAAATGATAAAAATGAACTGATTAAAATCAATAAACGATTATCCGAAGAAGCCGCAGAAATCGTTCTCTCAAAACAAAACTGTACAAATTTAACAACGGAGAATGAAGAATTGAGAAAGAATATTTTAAATATTTCTGGAATAAATGATGATAATGTCAAAAGAATAAAATTTCTTGAAGATCAAATTCCGATTTTAGAGAAAGAATTGAGAAATATGGAAATGATAAAAGCATCAATGGATAGTGAGTTAGTGGACTCTGTTTCATTACTGATCGTTGATCTTAAGAATTTGAAGGATATCGATAGCAAATATGAAAAGATTGGTCAAACAAATCAAATAATTAAAGAACAAATTGAAAACATACTATATCGGTTTGAAGGTTTAGAGGAAACACTGGACAAGCTTCAAAGAAAAAGGAATATTTTTAAAAAATTCCATGAAAAAGTTATTCAAACAGAAGAAAGTGTTTTCAATTCACTAAAAACGGAGATTGAAGATGTTATAACATGTGAAAATAAAATTCTTCCAACAACGTTAAAAGAATTGAAAGATCAAATGGTTAACAGAGAAATACAAACCGAAATCGATTATTTATATACTGAAAAAGAGATGTTAAATAAAAATAATCAAATGGATGAAACCATTTTGAATTTATCAGACACGAAAAATGAAGATACAACTCTTCAAACAATCTCAAAAATGTTATCACCGGTCGAATATAGTTGTGGCGATATAAAGAACAAAAAGATTGACGAAGAAACACAAACTGAAATCATTATGTTTAGTGAAAATAGTCAAACGGAAGATATTATTTTTGATTTTTCAGAAACGAAGAATGAAGATATTATAATCCGAGAAAATGTAACCTTTCAAACAACTTTACCAAGATCATCAAAATATGAGAATAATTCGGAAGAAATAAAAGGTAAAATGATCAATAGAGAAATACAAACACAAATCGACAGTGTTTACATGAAGAAAATCGAGGAAAAAGAACGTTCTCTTGAAGCGAAAATTGAAAACTTGGAAAACAATTTGGAGTTCGAAAAGCAAAGAAAATGTGAAATGAGTGATAAATTCGAACAGATCATCATCGGACTGGAATCGGCGTGCGATGCGGAAATCGAGAAATGGAAGCTGGCAAATGATATGTTAAAACAGGAAGTATTTTCTCTGACAATCAACCAAAAGGAACAAGACAACAAGATTATATCGTTGAAACAAGAATTGTTCCAACTGCAAACTGAAGCAGCGAACATGTCGTATGCAGAAAAAGCAATTGAAACAAACGAAAATTCACTAACATGGATGGAAAATTTTAATGATGCTTTAAAGCAAACAATATCAGAAAAAGAAGACCAGATAACAGAATTAATCAAACAATTAACTGACATATCCAATGAAAACAAATCTATTCATCAAAACAAAGAATTACAACAAATACAAATTGAAAATTCAAACAAAACAATTGAAAGAATCTCTCAAGAGTTACGAGAAAAAGAAAAAACTATTGAAGAAAATTACGATGTTATAAACGAGTTTGAAGTGATTTTTGTCGAAAAGGATAATCGAATCAATTCTTTGGAAAAAGAATTATCGGAAATCAACAGTCAATTAGAACAATATATTTCGGCAGTTTGTTCCATGCAAGCGCGTCTTGAAGCATCGAAACCGAACATTGAGTCGATTTTGAATAGAAGCGATAGCCGATCAAATAATCTCCAACTTTTGAATCTCATAGATCAATTGGAGAAGGATTATGCAGATGAGTTGGAACAATCGGAATCGTCGAAATCGAAATTGGAAGTGAAACTAAATAAAGCCATTCAAGTTATTCACAAATTGAAGAAACAATTAAAACAATCCCATTCTCATATACTGAAGTTGCACGAAGAAATCAAGTTGACGAAATCAACAGATCAAACAGTGAAAGTCAATAGGGTCGATAATAAGGAGCCTGTCATAGATAATAACGGATCAGGACTTATTGATGTCTCAACTCAGATAGATTTCGAAAGTGAAACCGATATTTGTAAGGAAAATGTCGATTATAAGGGAATCATAGAAAATCTTCAAGTGAATAATTTTCTGTTATGGAAAGAACTTGACACTATTCGAAAAACGGATAGAAATGTTCGAGGATCGTCTTTACCACCGATGAGCAGTGTACCTTTAATGAGTGGTAGTAAAACGTTTTCTGTCGAGAGTGAACGGTCTATTTCTCCAGTTTCTCAAATTTCCTCAAATTCAATTGAAGGGGATTCTTTAAATTTAAATAAAATCAAAGATTTGCAAAGAAAAAATCAACGAATAACTCAACAATTGAATCAAATGCGAGTGGAGAGAAACAGAATCCATCAGGAATACACTCGCATCCGACAGTTAAAAGAAGAAGGAGACCAGCGAATTGCCGAGTTGTTGAGACAGATAGATTCGAATCGAAACCAAGATAATATTTTGTACGAGAAAGATCAATTGGTGGAGATCAACAACAAATATTCGACGAAAATAGTTGAATTACAAGCGGAAATCGACATGACAACGGTTCGGAATTCGATTTTGGAGACAAAATGTAAAAAAATGGAATGGAAGCTGAATAATCAAAGAAGAAAATACGATCAATTAGTGTTAAAGTTAGATGAAAAAGAACAAGAAATCGACCGGTATTCTGATGAAGTTTTGAGAAACAATTCGACCTTCGAAAAAGAACGTTTAGATTGGCTGAGAGAAAAAAAAGAATTGAAAGTGTCCATCAAAACAAAAGAGGAAAAGATTTTAGATTTTCGAAAACGATTAGCATCGAAAAATCGAGAAACTGACGGAAAAAATGAAAAGAATGAATCGATCGATTATAATACCTACTCGGACTATTTGTTGGAAATAGAACAATTACGAAACCAATTGAGTCAACAAAAGTTGGAAAATAAACAATGTATAGCTCAACACCGAGAGGAAATGATCAAACAAAAAGGACGATTAGAAGAGTTGATTGATGATAACCGACAACTAAAACGAAAACTCACTCTTGATCAACAACAGGAATGTAAAATCAATTTTCTTGAGAGTTCCTCGTCCAGATCTAGTGGTTCTTTGATGCAAAAGATCGATGAGGTTTCTGAAACATCGAGTTTCTCCTTGAGAAATAGTTCGGACTCAAATGTAATTTTGGCAAAAGTTGTATTGGAAAAAGAAAATCTCATTCAATTATTGAATGATAAAGAAGATCAGTTAAATATTGAAAAGCAAAAATCAGATCAATATCAGCGAGAAATCTTACAGTTGAAGTATTTCGAAAATGAGTCTCAAAAAAATCAATCTTTGATCGACAGATCAACTGATACAGATTACAGGTTTTCAAACATGGATCAAATCATACAGACAGACGATAATCGAGATCAATATATAAATGATCAAAGTTCCCAAACCTCCATTGATCTCTCGGAAGAGAATATCAAAGATTATAGGAAAACGTGTTTAATGAGATTAGAAATTTATAAAACAAATCAAATCGAATGTTTTACACCTTCCTATCAAATCGACATCGATACCCAAACAGATTCCATAAAAGAATTTGAGAGCATCCTTATGTCCAGTTCACAAATCTCCAAATCAGTCAGTATTCAAACCGAAAATGATAAATTGGTTGAGTCACTTTATCAACAGATTCAAATTAAAGATTCATTCATAGAAGAAAACCAAGTCAACATCAGTAAAATTGATCTCTTACAGCAGAAAATAAGGGAGTCTGATCGTCTCATTTCCACTTTAGAAACTGAAAATGTGGAGTTCCGCGAAAGAATAGAAATTTTACTGCAAGAAAACATGGAAAACGAATCGAGATATCATCAAATTATTGAAGAATTGAATAATGAGATTGAAAAGTTACGAGAACCGAAGGAAAAAGGAAATCTCGATGTGAAAAAAGATAAAGAAATCGGTCCGAGCAATGACGGATGGGATATGGAGTGGGAATATGAGAAGATTAATACTGAGTCACAGACCAATGAAGACGATCTGGACAATTCTGGGAACTCATTAACCAGAGGTAGTGAGGGTCAACAAGATAGTGATTTATACACATTCTTGGTCGAACTGGATCTGTTATTGAACCTCTATTCCGATGAGATCCTGTTTCAAGAAATACGAAAGCTGATATCTCTGTATAATAACCGCGACCAATCTGAATCATTAATGAAGCAACACTTATCCAACAATTCCAATATCATAAGTCTCGTGGGTATTTTAAGAGACGAAATCTCTCAATTAAAGCAAATTATTAATGACAAAAATCAAGAAGTCGGACAATTGAAGTGTTTAAGAAATCAATTACAAGCTGATCTGCTAGAATCCGGCCAACAGATCAAAGAATCTAATATGGAGTTTCTCAATCTCAAAGAAAATATTCAGGCAATCAATGTGGAAAAGACTCTGCTTGAACAGAAGAACGAAGAACTCGAAAGCCGTCTTAGGAACCTTGTCAATTTTAACCAACTATTGAGTCTCGATCTTCGTCGATTGAGAGATACGAGTCCAATTACAGACGAATCTGTGACAGCTGAAAGCTTGATTGAAGAGAAAAGTATCAACAAGGTGACACAATCATTGGAACACGAATTACATAAGCTACTTGAGCTAATGTACGAGAAGGATGCAAAACTTGAAAAATCAATCAATCAGGTGAATTTTTCTATATTTAATTAATTTATTTATTTTTAACGGTAATATCAAGGGATTTCATGGATTTGATCCAGGGGACTCGGCACATGATAATAGGACTCAAAGAGTAGGTTAAAAATGATTATATAATAAGGTGGCAGCTACGTTATTATCGACCAGCCCATCAATCATGTCCGCTTTTCTCTCATAATTTTGTTATTAATCTTTTGTTGGATCGAGGGTTTTGTTTTTTTTCAAGAAAGCGTTTGTTGTGATAACATATCAAGGAAAAAGATAAAATTATTATCATATCTCTCAATACAAGGTGTCTCGCACAATATACGGGTTCTTTCATAAAAACAATAAAAGAAAACACTTTTATTGATCATAATAATTTTTATATGCTCAAATTGTTAAGATGAATCATTATTAAATATTATTAATTAATATTGATCTTTATTTTTTGGTATTTTTTATTTACTTACGAGTATCAATACACAAGAAAAAGTTGAATCGGTTTTTATGTGTGGAAGAAATAGGACGAGAAAAAAGACCACTCTGGAGATCTCAAGAATTCAATGACAATCAGTTTGAGCGAGACCAACCATTATTTCATACCAATGCTTGTCGTTTAATAAAACGCTTCAAAAATGCATCTATTGCTGACTGTATGTATATATCAGACATGGCCAAACTGCGGCTCTCGAGCTACATGCGACTTTTTTAACTTTTTACTGCAGCTCTTCAAAAAATGAAGATATTTGAGATATTGTGTTGAATTACTTGTGCACCCATCTCAAATTGATATAATGAGCGAAGAATTTACATTTCCCAAGTATTTATTACCTAACAAAGCTGTTGCAAATTTGGAATTAATAGAAATTCAAGAGGATCGTGCATTACGGATGCACTATATATCATCTGAATATACAATAGAATTTTGGAAAACCGTACCGGATTCGAAATATCCTACTTAAAAAAAATTGCATGTAAATTGATTTCAATTTTCGCTACAATTTACTCTTGTGAATCTTTGTATTCCACAATGAATTTTAATTAATCGAAACACCGTTCCCAACTGACTAATGAACATTCAACTGAACTTATTCGTAAGGCACTAACAACCTACGAACCGGCTTTTCACAGATTTTTAATTAATAAATAAACGTAGATTAAATATATCTTTCGATTAAAAATATATATTTAAACACATTTCATTTGTAATGTATAAAATATTTTTAAAACCTTGGCTTTATATTTACTGTCATATGTTGCGTAATATATTGCAACATTTTCTTATCGTGGCTCTTAAAAATCTGATATTTTTGATTTGCAGCTCTCATCGAGAAATGTCTTGCCACCCCTGGTATATATTACCGAAACAAATACTGCAACTAATGAAAAAAATCTGTACTCTGGTTTAGGCGAATGATACTCAAAGTCCTGTGTGACATCATTAAATAGAGATAATGATTAGAGTAAGAAAACTGTCGAATTTCATAATAGTTTATTTAAATTATACAACAACAATAATCGAATATTAAAACAGCATTCAATTATCCAACTACTAGAGAATCATCACCGTGTAGAATTTCATCCATACTCAAAGTGCCTCTTGTGTGTAAGCTCTGCACGATTATTGTATAGAGGGGGGTGATTAAAATATTCTATGAATGAATTCATGATTGATTCTATGATATTCTTTTATGATGAAACAATTTTTCATTTCAATGGTGAATAAAACCGACCCATAATATACGCGATATTTGTTAAAGAACAATAGAAAATGTGGAAGGAGACAATCAGAACTACGGTAGGATCATGGTATGGACTGACGTAAATGAGGATGAAATCATACTCCCTTACTTTTTCGATAATTTTAATATCAAAAGCGCAACTTATTTAAACTTTGTGCAGTTCTTCTAGTTTGACTTTGTCATAAATCGATGACAAAATATCTTGTATAAACAAGTTGGATCTCTTTAACACTTTACATTAGATCTATTTCCTCTTTGGGTGCATCTAAAAGCTGTTGTGCATTAGAATCTTCCTCGCACTCTTAATGATTTGAAGTATGATATTCAACTGAGTTCCAAAAAATAACCACTGAAACCATCAGGAGAGAGAGAGTTAAAGACAGTTTCACAATTACACGGGGTATAGACAATTTGACCACCTGTTATCTATTATGATTAATAAAATGTTTTTTATTGTTTTTTTATAAAAACCTGTACGGTGTGAGACATCCTGTTTATGTGTATAAAAGTAGTTTATCTTACAGTGTCAATACGAATTATATACAAGTCGCATTGTAGAATATAAAGCTTATAAAAGATTTCTGAATATAATACAGTATGTAAAAGCAAAAGAATGTCATTTATATTCATATACAACAATATCTTTATCAATATTTTTTTTCTGTTTTTAATATTGTTCTATTGTTACTTAGTATCAATCAGCATTTTGTGTACAAAGAGAAATAATTTACGAAATTAATAATTTATAAAAATAAACAGTTGCCTAGTTATTCCATGGAGATAAATTCTTTTGTTCTCCCATATACCAGGACTAGTGGAGACTTATTTTTCATTAAATTTTTAAGAGGCTCTGAAATAAAAGCTCTGGGTTTTTTGATTAATACTGCAATACTATGACAGATATTCTATAGGATTTAATTGTGAAGAATTAACAAAAATCAGTTCATGAGTTTATCACCTTCTTGTTAAGAAGTCTCAAAACCGTCTTGTCGATGATGAAATTCGCAATTATTCATTATTACTTCTTCTTTGTAATGACTGTACGGGTTCAGACGATTCTTACAAAGACGAGAAGAAGATATTAATGAATAATTTCGAATTTCATCACCGGCAAGATGGTTTTGAGACTTTTTAACAAGAACACATCAACAGATTTTGTTCATTCTTCACAATTAAATCCTATTGAATATCTATTATAGCGTTGCATTATTTTCTATATTTTCACTTGAATTTATAAGAATCGTCTGAATCCGTTCAGTCATTACAAATTCAAGTGAAAATATAGAAGATAATGTACAGTAGGACTGACTAGTTCATTATCCTTTAACAGCCACAGTGTATATGTTTATATCTTTCACTAATGGCGACTACATGTAGTTAGGCTTGATGCATCCACTTCTTTTGGCAAACTCTGTGAAGATGACCTCAATGTTATGTCCAGCATCATATTTTCCTGGAACTGATTTACTTATGACATTGCAGCTTTGATTATTCTTTCTTTGATTTTGGATTGTAGAGTGAGAGTGATGTTTCATCCATGATAATAACATTCTTAAGAAAATCGTCTCCATATCCTTCGAAACTCTGTATGTTTTCCAAGAAAACATTAAATATAATTTTCACATATATTCTGATAAGTGTTGGTTTATCACCAAAAACGAAATAAATAAAATTTATGGAATATTTGATTCTTGATTAGTCTTTTTGTTTACACTTATTTCATCTTTACCTTCGAATTCATTTTTGAAAATGATTTTTCTATTATGTTATCATTAAATTTCACAAAAATAATCAGAAATATTCCATGATAAAAGTTGTATTTCAATTTTAAAATGTATCAAATTAATTTAACAAAATATCGATCGAAGAGGTTTTTTATATTATAATTATATCTATAATTTATATTTTTAAATGTTCAAAAGAATGGTAAGTTGTGTTTCATTAAAGGTAAATTTTATGGGAAAACGCCACTTGACCTTAATTGCCATTTTAAAATCAACTAATTACAGTCATCCCACATTTGATGTTGGAAACTAAGTTTTAACAATCAATCAATCTTAAAGAAAACTAATACATTTCCAACAGTATTCTTTTCCAAATGAGGTCATTGCGTTTCACTATATAATCATCAGCAGTTATAGAATACTTAAGTAAGGCTTTGGCCTCTGAATATTAAGCCAAATATCTCTTTAATGTTATTAGATAAATCGGAATGCACATGTAATCATCATTTTTTTGTCGAGGTTGTCCTTGATGATTCAGATTTTAGATGAAGAGATTATGGGATCATTTTGGATACCACAATCGGATTAAGCTTTGCAGTACAATCTTTATGATTTTATTTACTTTAGGTAGAAGTTGTAAAAAATAACTATTGAAAAGTAAGACTGAGATAATTTGAGATTTTAAATTAGCTGATAATTCAAGTATTTAGTAAGGAATTCAAATATTTTTAAAAGTATTATAAAATAGTAAATAATTTGGATTAAACTGTTTTTTAAAAATGTACAAGAAAATTAAAAAATCGATGGACAAACACATGATTGATCTGTTTTTTTGGATTGTATTGCAATATACTATGTGCTGGTCTATGGTATTTTAAGTTTTCACTTAATGAGGATCTGTATGAATATATGGCTGATGTTAGTAACCCAAGGTCTGAAGATATGAGTTCTAGAAGATACCTAAGTTAACAACAGTCGCATAAGTAAAAATATCAAAGTGAAGAAAAAACTTCGAAATACTATGAAAATAGTTGACCTAAAGAGTATCGTTTCGATCATAGAAAATTTGTCCAATTAATTTTGCGATTTAGACAACAATTTGGATTGAAGTACAATTCTAAAAAGAAGCATCATTGGATCCATTTTCCCATATACCGAAATTTTTAATGACAAAAAAACAAAAATCTGGACAATTAAAGGCCAAGACATTTTTTAAAAACAGAAGATATCTGAAACTTTGTAATTGCACTTTATAATTATAATTTGTTTTCTATTATATTTATATTGCTATATTATATTATATCTTTTTTGCTGTTATAATGATTTGAAATGCGATTTGCAAAGATTTATCATAAAGTTGTCTTTATAAAAAATTGGAGAACCCAGTGTATTTTACAGGGATTTCCAGAAATATTTGATATGATCCAAAGAATCATTATTTGTTACCAACAATATATATTTTATTTATGAAATATATATTGAAAATATAATTTAATTAAAGCTTCTTTTATATAATTATTGAACATGTTTCGATGTTACATACATGATCATTAGCAATATTTGGAAATTTAGTATTTGAATATTTCATATTGTTTTAATAATATGATTTTAAAAGATATATTAATTTTAAATGGAAAAATTTACAGTGAATATTATAATTTATTAAAGTATTATTGGGTAATAATTGCAAAAAAAATTTTTAATCAAAATTAAAATTATTTAATTAAAAAAAATTTCAATAAAACTTGTCCTCAACAATCAATTTGCAGAGGTTGATGAGTGTAATGGGCTCCAAGAAGTGATGTCAAATTTAGAGGCTATACTGTATATAATAAAGCCATTTTCATTTTATAGTTTTTTTCAAAAACACGTTTCGACAGTTTTCTGCCATCTTCAGTTCTGTGATAAAATAAATTGCTATTGTATTTATAGTCAGAAGACCATCGCATCACTATGTATGACATCAGAATATGATTGGAAGAATCACTCTGCACGTTTAAACAAGGTTTATGGAACTTAATTAACAGTAATTCAGTAATTATCCTTTTATAGTTAAAGCCACAGTTATCAATCAAAACCCTAAAACCATTATCCTCCTGTTAGTTCTATGACAGCTCTTAATATGGTCTAAAGTAAAGCCTTTTCTACTTTATTTGGTATGTTCAGTAATTCTAGTACGGAGGTAACGATTTGTCTTTCGAATGTACAAGGATTCTCACTTTTGAAATGTAAACTAGTTTCATAACCAATTGCGTTTTTGATATAATAATTATTTTTTAAATATAGTATTATTAATTTAGATCAAGAATTTTTTCAAATATTAGCTGATTGATTCAATTGTGTTTTTTCTTAATGTGTATTCTTTTATATAACGATAATTATATCACCTGGTAACTTAAACAGACTCTGATGAGCAGATGTGTCTCAGAGAAACTGAATTACTAATACTAAAATATGTCTGGTTGAACAAATAAGATTTTTCTCTTTACTAAAATTGTCCAAGTCTCGGTCATCAAAGGATTAATAACACATGTGAGGGTAATCTGCTTTAAATGCTTTTTGTAACAAGCTTTGACGGTTTATTTTATTTTTATTTATAAATATTTTATTCAGTAATTTCATGTAATTACATGTCTTTAGTGTTTTGAAACGAACATGTTATTAATTAAACATTCAAATATTTTAATCAAAATTCAAAACATATGGACATTCCCCAAATATTCATGATTATGTACATGAAATTAATTGATCTCTGAACAAAGAGAACAATATTACGTTTTCAACATTGACTTTGAATTGAAAGATCCAGATGTTTCAAGTCACACTTTAAAAATGTGTACAATGCTTAACAAAATCTTTTAAATTTATAGTACACAAGTTTTTCCATAAACATGTTAATTTGCTTTGACTATTTCTATGACTGCGTTTTCTCATAGGACTCTTACGGAGATGATTGGCAATCTCTCTGAGGAATGTTCAATTACATACTCAATCATTTAAAATGTTTAATGTATGTTGTTCACATTACCGTTCATAGGAGCCACAGATCTGAGTATTACAGTTAATTCTAGTTTTACTTCGTACATTTTTGTCAATTCATCTAATAGCATAAATTTTCAGTAGTTTCCTTTGAATTAAATTGATATATGCCATATAACATTTATTTTATAACCAACCATTCTAGGAAATATGTTGTGCTTCAGAATGTAATGCGTCTGTGAGTATTTTCGGAAAATTCTAAATTTTTGAATTAAAATCTTATTACAAATTAATACAATATTTAAAATACAAATTTAAATATTAAGTTACATTAAATTAATTTACATTTAATTAAAATATATTTATATTTACAATTTATTTTAATATTACTGATTTGTGCAAGAAAAATGAAAAAGTGTTCCTCAGAAATTTAATTAAACAAAAACTTGTTTAAATATCTTGTTATATTGTTGTAGAAAATAAAAGCTTCAAAAATGTCTTCTGAATTTTCGGTGTCCATACAATTCCAGAAAGACAATTGCGTAATCTCTACACTTGTTTAGAGATTATTAAATTATTATTATTAATTATTATTAAATTATTGATGGTTTTGAATGAAATGATGACACCTATATACAATTCCAATATTTCACAAATTCTGTTTTATTAACAGTTAATTATATTTTTAAAATGACAAGCTAAAAATCCAAAGAAATAAAAACATTCATTAATCATTTATTGAAAATTATTGATAAAATTAATTATTAAATTATTTGCAAATCTCCTCAGATACTTGAGTTTGTCCCCCTCAATATTGTATCCATTGACTTCAATCTGTAACTGTTTATGGTTAGTGTTAGAGTTCAATTTAGGGTTAGGGTTATGATTAGGCTTAGGGTTAGGATTAAGGTTAGGGTTTATTTCATGATATAAAATAATTCATTTTATAAGTTATAAATTCTAATGTATGCAATTGTCTTTCCTCAATTGTCATGGAACCGAATTTTCATCAGAAGACAATCACGTTTGAAGTTGTTAAAAATATAAAAAATCAATCAGGAATAACTCCAACTTGAGTGTAATATTCTTGAACTCATGTAAATAATATAAATCATTCTTATTTGGTCTTTCATAGAAAATATTTTTGGATACCATTTGTTACAATGAGTCTAGATTATTTAAAATTAAAAAAATAGCTCAATTAGTTCGAAACATCTTATTAACACATTGTTTCTACAGACTCCCTAAATTGAAATTCAGAGTTACGTAAAGTAATATATAAATATTATGTAAAAGTAATGTTATAATAATATCGATAATAGTGTCATTTACAAATAAAATGAGGGACATCCTTACAATGAAATTAAAATCCGACTACACAATGAACGTTAATTTTATGAAAATTGAATTTTCCCTGGTCTCAAAACTCGTACATATTGGAGAGACAAATCATCATCTCAAAACACGGTGTATTGAACACTGACAATCAATAAGACGATTAAAGTTCTTTCACCAGTAAAAATGTAAACTTCATTTACATTTCAAAAAATGATATTTCTGTTCTGCAAAAAGGTTTCGATGAATACATTGAACGGCAGTTCTGTGAATCTCTATTTATAAGACACTAAAATCAGTCATTAATTAATATTCAAAAAGGGCGAAAAAAGGCCGTCTCAATACTTTCTATTATTAACCAATAATTTTTAAATTTATATTAATTTATTAATATATAACCATTCTTTTGTTTTAATTATTTTGTATTCATTAATAATTACTGATGATTCTGATGTTATAAAACATCGAAACCTGTATTATGATCATATTTTCAAAAATCTTTACATTAAGTTACTTTAATAGTGTTTTCAAAGGGTAGGGAATATCTTATACAACATTATATAGTCCAATCCATTTTATTATCATGCTAATTATCTTTTATTGTCATCCTTTCATTTCATCTTCGTCCGCATAAAAAAAACTTTTCAATGAATTTCAGAATTTAAAAACAATCATTGTCTATTAATTTTATTCTTTTAAATTATTTTATTTTTTCTTCGTTTCTATTAGATTTTTAATAAATGATATTGAGCATTTTAGCTGCATTTTTCCTTGAATATTAAAGTATCATTTTACATTGCTGCCAGAATAATATATACTTTATTTATCTATTTTCTTGATCTTGTCTTTAGTAATGGACACAACCCATAAGATTCAATTTGTTATTCAAATTTAAAGGAATAATTTTATAATTAAATATGTGTATGTACATTAATAAATATAACTGTATATATTAGTTAGCAATAAGACTAAAATAACACTATTTCAATTTTAAATTTTTATTTGAAAACATGTTTCGCCACTATTATGAACATTTAGACAAGTCTCGCTTGAATTTTTATTACAATTACATTTAGAGTCATTATGACTCTCAGAAGGTCTTTCATCGTTTGTCATCATTCTAATTGGTTTTCTTATTTCTATTTTTAATCATGATTATTCGAACAATTTTGCTTAAGTCATTTTTTTAAAATATTTAACTTCTAAAATTATTATTTAAAAATAATAATTTTTAACATTTCTCAATAAATCCCAAAATAATAAAAATGTCATCAAATTATTAAAAATGCATTTAATTTAAATTTTACTAAAAAATTATTGAACTTAATTTTAATTGTTAAATTAAAAAATATGAACTTTATAAAATGATTATTTTAATTATGTTCGAATAGTCAATCACTTTAAATTTAAATAAAAAAATACCAATTTCCATCTGGGTGGGAGAATCGCCATTCTAAATTCAACATACTTAGATCAACATACATCATCAATACATTTACACATTCAAACAATTTAAAATATTCCTTACAGCCACTTTTGTGGCATCTTCAGTTCTGTATTGATGTAAAATGTTATTATTTATATAATAAGATGACCATAGCGTTACAGTGTATTACATAAAATACTCTAATATTATTGGGCGAATCACTTTGCACATTTAAACTAGGTTTATAAAACTTTATTAACAGTGCTTCAGTAATTGTCCTTTCATAATTGTGATCAAGGTTACTAATCAAAACCCGAAAATCATTATTAACACCTTGTGACGTAATGCTCATCTGACAATATAAACAATAACTTTTTACTTAAATACAGAACTGAAGATGCCACAAATGTGGCGAAACATGTTTTCAAATAAAAATGTAAAATTGAAATGGTGTTATTTTAGTATAACTGTATATATTTATGCATTAACATTGATTATGTAATAATAATAATTATATTCATATTCCTAATCATAATAATGTATCTATTAATGACGTATATATTCTAAATTAGATGAGTCATCTATGCATCTTTCGATTCTTGAAAAGATTTTGAAAGAGAATTACGTCGAAGGAAGTGTTTTTTCTCGTTAACGCTTCTTTTAAATAAAAATCTTAAAGGGACTAGAAGACTTAACTAAGTGTCATAATGGTAATCGAGTAGGAATATACGGTTTGATCTATTGATAGACAAAATATTCAATTTTTGAAAATAATATTTTATTAATGTTATTAAATTAGTCTGGAAACCTTATATAAAGAACTGTAGGCTTAAATAATACCCAGAATAAATTTACTAAAATTAGACATTTAAGAATTAAAATAGATTGATAGTATTAATCATACATAATTTTATAAAAGTAAAGCTTACGAATAAAGTAGAAATCCAAAAAGGGTATACGTTTTCCTCAAATGTGCTTATAAGATATAAAAATGGAAAGAAGATTCAAGAATAGGAAAAAAACACTTAAATGTTTACATTTTAATTTCATTTAATCTTAATATTTGGTTTTAGATAAAGGTTAATGGTGTAAATTAATTATTCAAATTATAATTCAAGTTTAATTATGATTTTTATATCGAGATTTATATATTATTTCAAGTTCTATATCAGTAGTTGTAACACAATTGTAATGAAATTATAACTCTAATTACCATCGATAATATATTATGTGGGAAAATTATTCATAATATAATTAATGGGATTTATTGAATTAGCTGCCACTTTATTATAAAGTCTAAATGAAATTATATATGAAATTTTAGGTTAAGTTAATATTAGTTCAACTAAAGTATTAAACTAAATTTACGTTTGAATTTTTTGTTAGTTTATAATCATTTCAATAAAATATTTTTCTAATATTTCGTCTTTGAACATTCAATGATGTACTATAAGCAAATGTTCGTAATGTTTTATTAATGTCTGTACAAATATCTTATTATTTTACTAGGATACTCGTACTGGTAATACATCTTTTACGAATACTTGAAAATGTCTAAAGACTGAAATAGTTAAAATGCTTTTTATAAAATACTGAAAGCTTAAAAAGGTTTTTAAAAAGTTCTTTTTATAAAATCCTACAAATAAATAATAACATTAAAAATATACACGAATAATATGTTTTATGGGTGACCAGACAATTGCGTACATAAAAATTGCACAAGGACGATTGTGTAGAGATTATAAAATTATTATTATTAAATTATTGATGGTTTTGAATGAAATGATGACATCTATATACAATTTCAATATTTTACAAATTGTTTTATTAACAGTTAATTATATTTTTCCATTCTTTTTATTAGCTTACTTTCTATATATATCTTAGAAAGATAAAAGAGCATTCTCGTTTACACCGGAACAAGGAAAATTGTAGCATTCAGTTATTCAATCTTGATCTCAATATGTACTTCGTGATTGATGGGCAATAATGTAATTGACTCACTCAGAAATTCACAGTCTTTTCTGATAAAGGGATGTTCCAAGAAATAATTACTTATCGTGTGCTAGAAGTTCTTGTTGCTGTTGACGAGGCAATGAAGGGTAGTGAGTTTACTCACATTTCGTTGGAGGATATTTAGTCCAGGTGTGTTTAAAGTACTTCCCATGGCATATGATTAAGGGCGAACTAATCGAAAAAAATGAATAAATATGCTTTAAGTAAAGATCTGTTTACATTTGTAAAACTTTCGCAGTCATCCTCTTTAGTTTTGGCTATTGAATTATCAATTACATCCGATATTCTCTATCAATGCAATCATGAGAGGAAGAGTGTTCGCGTGTGTCGGTTAGTAAATGAAGAGCAAGGTCAATTATAGCAGGGTTTGACCAGTGCTGAGTTATTAATTTCCATAATTGATTCGTGGTCTAAAGATTTGGAACTCAGCTTAAAGATAGACTACATCAGGAGTGTACAGGGACCATATCTAGTGGTATTAACATGACATTTCCACCTGTCAATGATGTTTAATGGCTAAAAACATACTTCCGAATTCAATTACTCGTGTTATTCCACGACTTACCTAGTATTCCGACGACAAAACTTGATGGGTAAATTGTGGACAGTGCTAAAAAGAAAGGTGTAACTCAGTCTGTTTTAATCACCAAAATGTAATCCAAAGTATTTTTGAAATATGGCAAGATGATCCAGAAATTTAGCAAATCATTATTAGCTTGCGTGATGCTATGATTCATCCGGCTTTTCTCCCCATACGTTTACGTGTGGCTATATTGGAATCTAGAATCGAAATTTGACATTTTATGTGCTGCGTGATCTGTATTACCTGTATATCTCCTAAGAGGAAATTTGTTATTATCGTTTACATAGCTATTTTACCACTGCTTAGTAAAACGGTTTTCTAACATAACGGTACACAAGTGATTTGCAAGGACTGTATTAACATAAAGCAATTTTCACACAGAAAACAATTCACTGTGTAAGTGAAATTGTGAAAAAAATCCAATTTAAATAATAATTGTTGAAAAAAACCGTCTAATTTTTGATTCCTAGGATCCCACAATTTTATTTGATTTCGATAATAATAAAATAACATATTTAAGACATTTTAATTTCGAAGTAATTTGAGAATCTCATTAACTTTATTAATGATAAATTTTTTGATCGTTTTTTATTATGCAGATCTGTAACAGAAATTGCATTAATTATAAATTGCCGAGTTCTAACAAATATAGTCGCAACGATATTAGAAATAATAATTATTGAATTAATCAACTCTCAATTAATTGAAGTAATTATATTATAATTAACGTGAACATTCTCGTTCCACTTGAGAGGAGGATTTACTGAATTTATCCTTAGCATGATTATTTATTATTTTTTTATTAGTAATATTCCAATACACTAAATGCGAATGCTTATATATTTTTTGGGAAGATAAATTTGATCAAATAATTTTTTATGCAGATTGAACAAATGAGTTGCGCTCTTCAACAGTTACAGTTTCAAAAAAGAGATAATATTGAAGCGACAAGTGAAAAAAGTCACCAGAGTGCGGATGATCCGTTAGATAGTAGACACTCTACCAATAATGATCATGAGGAATGTCAAAATTATTTTGCTGAACTATCTGAATTATTGGAGAAAAAACAAAGGGAAATTGAAGAATTAAAGAGTCGATTATTCCTTGCTACTGATCAGTTGATTCATTTCCGTACATTTTTTACTGATCCTGATTATAAATTAAAACAAGAGTATTTACCTGTTTCTAAATTGGGCAGTAAACGTCTATCACCATTTGACAAAACGACTTCCGGTGACTCCTTAAAATATCATACGAGACTGTTGGTGGAATCTGACGCTGAAGATCAGTTTTCTGACAATGATCACCAGTCAATTGTGTCACCGGATGGCAGCACAGTTATCCGTGTCGATAGAATGGGTAATGTTTTTTATTTAAAAAACTTTCACTTCCTTTACCAGTCCAAATATAAATATTGAAAGTGTATTAGTGTAATGATTTCATTTGCATTACTTCCATACCAAGTCGAATCAAACGTTTATTGTGTTATTCTTACTAGTGATGTCAAAACTATTTTATATTAAAACTCATTATCATTTTAGTGAAGCAAGTTTCATGAATCCATGTAACCCTCTTCAATTTTTATATTAAAAAACTCAGAGTAATCAAGCAATCACAATATATCTCTTAATTCAATTCGTAACACATGTTTTGGACCGTAGCCGTTGGGCCATAGGTGCACATAGCCTATACACAAGCCTATAGCTTGGGTTTTGCATATTTCTTTAGTGTCTCAGTAGGCATATAACATGGTGGGGACTTTTTCCTCTCCAGGTACGTAACACTACTTTTATTGATTACTCTGAGTTTTTTGGCACCTTGGAACTTTCCTTTAGTATGTGTTTGGAAAAAAGAAAAGCAAGATATTCGAGTATGTGTAGATTTTCGTCAGATAAATAAAACAACCGTTCGACCAGCGTTTCCATCGCAAAATGTAAACAATATGTTGAATACACTAAATGGGACAAAATACTTTAGTACTATCGATTTTGGAAACGCTTACCATGACGTAGAATTAGAAGATTAAGACGGTATTCTCAAAAAAGTACGGCCAATACTGTTTCAAGAGAATGCCTTTTGGAATTGCTGCAGCCCCAGCAACTTTCCAGGAGCTAATGGTGAAAGTTTTATGAGATTTGAATTGGAAAGAAGCAATCGTAATTTGGATGATATTTTGATTTTCGCAACAGATAAGAAAGAACATCTTCAGAAAGTAAATAACGTATTTGAGAACATTAAACAATCAGGTTTGAGAATAAATCCGGAAAAAATGTCAATTTTTAGTAGAAAAGACTAAATTCTTAGGATATATCATAAGTAAAGATGGTATTGAAACAGATAAATCAAAGATTGACGCGATAAGCAAGTTTACGAAATTACGAAATTTGCAAGTTTACAAACATTTACGAAGCTTTTTAGGCTTGACAAATTACTACAGAAAATTTATAAAGGATTATGCAAGATATGCAAAAGTATTGGAAGGTTTATGTGGTGAAAATAAGGATAAGAAACTGATTTGGACTAAAGAATGTGATGAAGCTTTTCAAAAGCTAAAAGAAAGAATGATTAAAACTCCAATTTTGGCATATCCTGATTTTGCCAAAGACTTCATACTTGATACAGACGCAGATTTTGATACAATAGGGGCGTTGTTATCACATTTTTCATTTCGTTTTCATAATATTTTTAAAAATTATTTTTCGATTTAATAAAATAATGTTTTGAAAATAGATTTTAAAAATCACAATTTCGTTTAATTTAACAACTTTTAAATTACCCCTTTTTTACATAAAAATAAAATTATATTTCCATTAATAATTACCTTTTCCAAAATAAAATTAAAATCGCATTTTCATTTAAGTCGATTTAATTGTTTTACAATTATATTTTGATTCCAATTACAATTTTCAAAAAAAATATAATTACATTTTTAATTTACTTCGATTTAATCGTGTAAAATAAAAGTTACAAAAAAATAGTTTAGTTTATTTTCATTTCGCAAATAAAATATTAAACTTTATATTACTTTTGATTTTATTTCACTTAAATATTTTCATCAAAATTGAAATTAACTTTTTTACTTTATAATAAATCTTTTAATAAACCTACCGTAAAATTTATTTTATTTCTTACATAAATTATTTTTTACATTAAATTTCTGAAAATCTTATTTTAACATATCTATAACAATATTTTGTAATTGTTTAATTATTATGAATGTATTAGGGGTACCCAAATGTTATGTCGTTTTTTTTGATATATTTTTCTAAATCGTTTAACTGCCGCCTACATTATTTTGACTCTACCATTTTTATTTATTAATTTCAGTTAGTGTATTAACTTTGATTTGTGCCTATTTTTAGATAAAATGTCATATGATTTTATTGATGAAATAGACAACTTGGATGAGTCACATTTGCGTCATTGTATACTTTTTCAATTTGACCGCGGTTTAAAGGCAACAGAGGCCACCTATGGCATAAATAAAGTATATCCGAAATCTCTGACTGTGCGC
>MQRK01241679.1:4510-17844 GCA_001938485.1 Girardia tigrina | reverse complement strand
GTGCAGATCGACGTCGGTTATCATACAGGATCCATTTCTCATCACAGGTAACAATACGATCAAGAAATGGATCGTTTTTATTGCGAAGATGATTGGCAGAACAAATTTCATAGCGTCGACTATTTCAAACCGTACCGACAGCCAAAACACTTTGAGGAAAAAAGATGATATTATCAAGAATTACGAGGAAAATGATATCATTGAAAAATGTAGTTCGTCGTGGAATTTTAAGCTAGTCTGCGTATAGAAAAAAGACAAACAGGATATCCGAGTATAAAGATTATATACGATTAAAGGATGAAATGCATAGAGATTGGGTAGAAATGTTGGCAGAAATAAAATTCATGTTAAACGGTATAATTCAAGCAACAACAAGAATATCTCCAGCCGAAATAATCTTCGGAAGAAAACCAAGGCATTGGTGGAAAACTACAACAGAAGGAAAAAGGGGAGAAAAAGAAAATAAAAATATAACTGAAACAAAGCGAATATTTCAGGTCGGAGAATATTTATAATTTATTTAATTGCCAATCGTGTTTGATTCTAAAATTGAAAATTATATAATTATACCCTTTTGTCTTGATAAAGAAAATTAACCCATCAAAAGATGATGACCGTTATATGGGAGCACATAAAATTATAAAGCAAAGACACGAAAGAAGTTATGAGATACAACTAGAGGACGGCGGGATCCTGATCAGAAATGTAGAATGGTTAAAACCATTTAAACCGAGGGGGGTGTGAGGAATATTTTAATTTGTTTGAATGTGTAAATGTATGGATGCGGCATGTTGATTTAAGTATGTTGAATTTAGAATGGTGATTCTCCCACCCAGATGGAAATTGATATTTTTTATTAAATTTAAAGTGATTGACTATTCGAACACAATTAAAATTAAGTTTAATATTTTTTTAGTAAAATTTAAATTAAATGCACTTTTAATAATTTGATGACATTTTTATTATTTTTTAAGATTTATTGAAAAATGGTAAAGATTATTATTTTTTTAATGAATATTTTTAGAGGCTAAATATTTTAAAAAATAATTTAGAAAAATTGTTCGAATAATCATGATTAAAAACAGAAATAAGAAAACCAATTAGAAGGATGACAAACGATGAGACTTTCTGAGAGTCATAATGACTCTAAATGTGATTGTAATAAATATTCAAACGAGACTTGTTTAAATGTTCTTAATAAACAATTTGTTTTTATCAGTTAGTAAACAAGTTTAGACAAATTTAATTGCATTACTTAATTTATTTTACTCCGTTAAAATGTCTACCCAAAACCCTAATTAGACATTGTTGCATCAGCTCCAAAGAAACAGAAGCTTAGAAAAAAATTTTATACAATATTTGGAAAGAACGCAGTAACCGATAGAACTACATATATTTTCTTTAAAAATTTGCTTAAGATGATGAAACTCCTGAAGATTTGACACACACTGAGAGACCATGCGACTTTAGTAACGAGGTCTAGTAAGGAACAGTAATTGAAAAAAAATCGAAACTTTTCAAAAACTTACAACATATCGGGATGGTCTGTGTTCACCAGGCGGGCATACTTCGACGTAATGCCCCCTGGAAACTAGACTGGTCTGATTCCGTATTTAGACTCATATGTTCGAAAGCTGTTTTTTGCTGAAAGTCGTTTGGAAACAGTAGAGTAGGAGAAATTACCCTTCCAGTATGGGATTACGGGAGCGCAGCGATGGAAATTTACTTATATAGTGTATTTGGAATCCATAATCGCTTGTGTGTTTTGTCACTTGGCAACCGTCAAGGATTCACTTAATAAACTTAGGTTTATTTGTCCGGAAGTTACTGTTTGAGTCTTCAGAGGAAGAGAGAATCACTATAACATTTAATGAAAATGATGAAACGATTAAATTGCATCTGCATGAACTATGAAAAAAATTTGAAGTTGACAGACGGTTGCCACATGAATTGATCCATCATAACAAAATACATTAATTTACTATTTGTACCTGGCTTATTTCCTGATTCAAAGATGTATCCATTTTAATCGATTTGTAACTTGTGATGAAAAATGTACTCGAATAGGGACAACACTGGTTATTGTCATTTAACGCCTAAAAATGGTGTGTATGTGGTGTAATTTTGTCAGAATTATTCATCACGAATATACATTAATGTAAGAGAAGCCGTAACGGTTAACTTTTACATGGTCAACATTCAAAGAGTTCCAAGTTAATTTTCGGATAAAATGTACCACTTTACTGAAAAAAACAAAATGTTTCTCAAGGACAATGTCAACTACCAAATTGCAACAAGATCCATTTAGATAAATTATGGAATTGAGAAGGGACATCATGCTGCATCCACCTTATTTGCCCAGATCTTTCTACCGCGGATAATCACTTATTTCTTCCTCTAAATAATCACAAGAGTAACAAAAATGTAATAATGCAGACCTTGAAGGATGTATCAAACTTTTCGTGAGCCAAAACGATTGATTTAAAAAAAAGGAATATAAAGTTCTGCCTATTCGTTGGGAGGAGCTACTAGAATCATTCTTTGATGAATAAAATTATTTTCGAACAAAATACAAAAAACCTTATTTGGTTACTCAATATATAAATAAAATATCTGTTTGTTGGTTTGTCAGTCACGCTCAAAGTTTGCTATGGTCAAATCTGGATAGCCCGCATCGAGTCGGTTCTGTCGATGCCGCACTTTCGCCTATAGACACCGAGTAGCCGAAAAAATCGACCGAAAATCGCACCGGTTGACCGACTGTTAAATCAACACAGAATTCGAAACAATAAATAATAAATTATAATAATTACGATTTAAAAATTAAATCAGAAACTTTCAAAGACGAAAATTCAGCTCACCCGTCATATATGACGAATCTTCTGCTGGTATATAAGGGAGCATCCATTAAGGACGTCCTATAAGAAATAAGCATATTTTGACCCCTCCCCCTTCTTGTCCCTTTTTATGAGACACCCCCCCCCGGGGGACATCCCCCCGAAAACAGATTTCCCTTATATTCAGAAGAATGTAAAGAACATTGAATTTCTAGCTTTAGAATTTCAATTCAGTATTCTAATAATAAAGGGGTGTAGGGTTGTAGGCGGCTGTAACTCCACTAAGAGAATTGGGAAAATAGAATTCAGATAACACGGGTTTTGAGTATTACATCAATCTCTAACAGAAAATCTTACAAAAATGACAAGATAAACGATAGCTGAAATTTAACTTTAGATTTTAATGAAAGGCGCTGCTGTGGGATGTCCACTTAACAAATGTCCCCTTTATGGTGACCCCTCCACCCTTAATGGATGCTCCCTAACTAAATCGAAAGGCGGAATACGCATACCATGCTGGCCATAATATTCCGTTTTTTTGGAAAAAAGCATTGTTTTGGTGAAAGACAGGTCAAGACTCGCATTTGATGAGATAAATCTTCGCACAAAATGGAGGCTATACAACATGTTAATATTTTGTAGGGCCCCTTTGACAGCAACCCCCGCCGCCAAGCGATTTGACATGGAATTCAGCAATGCCAGACAATACTCAGATATGATTTCACTGCACCATATTTCAGTGATTTTTTCTTTCAAATCGTTCCTAGATGTCGGCCGCCAATCAGATACCTTCTTTTTGATTATCGCCCAGTAGTTCTCTATAAGAGTCAGATCAGTGGCCAAGTACCTCCAGCTGGTTTTTTTGTAGACATTGCTGCTGTGATTGCTGCCAAAGGTGACCCTACACAAAATTAACATACCAAAGGTTGAGAGTGCTGTTCATTGTTGTTTACCCGCTGATTTGTGCACAAATTATAGCATCAATAGCTAGTCTTGACCTGTCTGTCACCAAAACAATACCTTTTCCAAAACACCGTAACATCAAGGCCAGCAAGGTGATTTAACGAACTCTGACCGTATTTTCATAAACAAATTGCGATGCGAGTTATTTCTCAACCAAACAATTTCGTCCCCAAATATAATCGCAAAAGCGGCACCAAATTCGTGTACAAAGGAACATTAAAAGACAATCAAATAATATCATTCTAATTTTATTAATATTTAATGTTATCAATTACATATAAATAACTCGATGACAACGTTTTTTCCACAATAATTTGCTCATCAGCACATACTTATGACACAAATAATTCAAATTTGAACAAATGGAAATTGTGTACAACCATCAACACTATTGTGGACCGTCGGCGTTCGTTCGGTTTTGAACAGGCAGATAGAGCTTGAATTCAGCGGGTAACTCATCCTCGGAATAGAGACGATCAGAGAAGTAGACTCGGCGGATTCGACAGTTAGCGTGAATCTGGAATGATTGTTCGTTAACAGTTTCTTTTTCATTCAATCAATATATTATGATTCCTTATGGCCAGGTTTTCAAAGAAGTAATATCATCCATATTCTTCTAGAGTTACATAAAATGGTCTCTGACAATCTGATACCAAGTTATCCTGGTTCAGGTTCATGTACAGGACGGGCCAATCGATTTTGAGACTCAGAGTCCCTCAGTTTTACATAAGGAGAGATGTAGAGATCATAACAACACAGTATCTGTTAATAATGTTGTATATAGTGTTGTCGCTAGGAATTGACCTTACCAACAATAAACCAGAATATTTGTTTGAATCATTAATACAAATTGATCAAAATGTTTCCATAATTCCTTATTCCTTATACCTTGTTATTCCTTAATTTTTAATGTCGATATTTTTGTCAATTGGAAATTAATGTTTTTAAGAGCCACTTTCTGAAAGGACCGACCAACGTTGGATATAAGGGTCTTTAGAATTTGCTTATTTTGACATACATGGCAGAAAAATATTTTCGTAGTACAAATTCGTTGTTTTTTTCTTATAGATAATTAGAAAATAACGTTTTCAAGCGAAAAGCAGAGAACAGTCATCGGTCCAAATATGATTTATTGTTTCTTTATACTTAAAATGAATATATCCAGCAGAGGAGATCTCTCAATACATCGCTCGTTCTTATGGATTATTGTATGAGGAAATGTAGCGGCCTCCAATAGGATGGAGACCTGTTGGTTCACACTGTCTCCTTTCGACCGTCACAGATGGAAGAAAACAAAATGAGAGTTCATACCAAGTGCCGGAAATGAGGGATAGTTTGATGCGCAAAGAGAGGTGCGAAAATAAATTCGTTTCGCCCTACCAAAAATTGGTAGATTACTGTCCCAGGGTGTGACCTTCCTATATTCTATACATGGAAATGGGTAGAATCGGGTATAATTGTGGGTACGGCAAATTGTCGAAACAAAGGTGAAGAGGATGTGAGAGTGTGTGAAGTGTAAGCTATACAACTACCTATATGCGATTCCATACATGGAAATTGAGTGGAATCGGGTATTATCAGAAGTATAGCACCAGCCATCAATGATCGGTACAACTGGACCCAGGGAGCGACCTCTATAGACTGCGATACGCGGAAGTGAATTGAAGAATATAGAAACGGGTGTGCAGTAAGATGGCTGTAATAACATATGGATAACGGATCGGTGGAGTGGTAAGTCCCCAGGGAGTAGATGGGTATCAGTTGTCTGGGACGAATAAGTAATGACTGTGTGACGATTACTCAATTGAAGGATGCGGGGCAGGACGCTAGTGAAAGAACCCTGTGAAAACCAAGACA
Organism: Girardia tigrina; assembly: GCA_001938485.1. Lineage (NCBI taxonomy): Eukaryota > Metazoa > Platyhelminthes > Tricladida > Dugesiidae > Girardia > Girardia tigrina. The sequence continues at coordinate 12,187 of MQRK01241679.1, read as the reverse complement.
CGTGTAAAGGACGCCTTCGGGTCGATACATGGCGTGAATGCAGTTATGAATGAACCGGGGTCTTTTCTTCACAGACAAAAAATTAATACTGTATGTATAAAATTTTTGTATTCAAAAATTGAATTGTCTTTTGAAGCAAGTAATTATATTGTGTCAATATTACGGATATATATATATATATAACTGTTCTCTGCTTTTCGCTTGAAAACGTTATTCTCTAATTACCTATAGCAGTTCATGTGAAATGCTTTTCTATCTTTCATTATTGTCAGTAATTGTGTAAAGGTACTACCAAGAAAAACTGGCATAACTGAAATGTCTTTCCCAATTATAGTGGTTATTTGTGTTGTAATAGGAATTTCAATAATTCACAAAAATTCGAAAAAACAAATTAGATTTATTTTAGAAAGACATCTAGTTGAAACCGATTTCATTTCTGAATAGTTGAATATGGTTATTAAACTACACTTTTCCATTTGAAACAATATTTCATATTGTTGCCTTTCCTCATAATTGCTTGCTAAAAACAGTCAAAATAGTGAAAAAAATTTCTTTGTAATTTTGAGTGTCAACATAAAAAAATGAGAACAAGTTGAAATAAGTTTTATGAGTGAATGTTGTACAAATATCATAAATGTATTCAAAATATGTTTAGGTTTTCACATTTGTTGATGCCTCTTAGAAAAAAACTGTCTTCACAAAAGCCAAAATTTACATTTTTTTACAATTCTTGGATGATTTATAAGCAGAAGGTATTAAAATGAAATGAGTTTCAGTAACCAAATACATACAATAGTATGTGCTCTATTAATTTATGTATTAAAAATGACTTTACTATAATGCCTTTGCAAGACAATGACATTTTAAAAGTGTTGAAAGCCGTATTTTTCATGCTTTCCGGTGTCATTTTTTAAATAAGGCAACAATATAAATTTTATTCCTTTGAATAAAAGTGTAAATGGAAGTGTATATTATATGATAAAGTAATGACACCTCTTTCACAACACTGCCTTTACTAGTACAATGAAATTAAAAATTGAAAATTTTAAAATTTCATTTTTTTTGTTTCTCACTTGATTGTACAAACGAGGCTGCACCTTTTGATTTCAATAAAGTTTAGAAAAAAACAACAAATTTGTACTAAAAACATATTTTTCTGCAATATATGTCAAAATAATCAAATTCTAAAAACCCTTTATCCAACGTTGGTGGATCCCTACAGAAAGTGGCTCTTAAAATGATATTTATTCATAAAAATGGCATAAATCAAAAAGAATACAACTCTCGTAACAGAAAAGATCAATCCACAAATCCACAAACAACGATTTCTTTCTTCTTAAGTAATCCTTACATTAACGAATGTTTCATAAAACTTGATTTATGAAAAACAAGTTTTTGAATAAACTATACTAAGAGAATAATACCCACACATCACAAAGTCGAGCAAGCCGATCGTCGCTGCCTCTTACAAGAATTTCCAAAAAAACAGGAAATAATTTTTTGTTTACATCAACAAATAACGAAATTTAAATAAAGAATAATAGGAGAATTTATAAAGAGTCTTAAAATAAGTAAATACTTTACTCAATAAATGTCGATGATTCAAATATATGTTCTGGTTTATTTTAGATAAGGTTACTTCTGATCAACCGTGAAAATACTTACAACCCATGTCAATCAGATTAGAAGATTAATTATCGTTTTAATTAATTTTTAGCCATGGGGCGGTTCATTATCGAGCAACATATTCTTATTGTGAAAACTCATTATAAAATGGAGAGTGCTACGCAAAGACAGTCCGTTAAATTTGCACGATCTTTGGACGTGATAGTAACGCTACCGAAACAACAGTTTCGAGGATGGTACGGAAATTTGAATAATCTGGGTCAGTTGCAATCAAAATATCACCCTATTGAAACCCCAATGTTCGAACACAACAAAACATCCATCGTTCACAACAGTTGGGTACGTCAAAATCTGCTGCGTATCGAATACTAAAAGAAAGATCTTTATATGTCTCATACGAATTTCAGTTCACATAAGAACTGACGCCAGTAGATCGTAAAAACAGAGAAGATTCGTCGATTAGATTCTAAAAAAAGATAACAAAAGGACCAAAATGTATAAGAAAATGATCTTCAGTGACGATGCACATTTTCATCTCTGTGGGTTATCAACAAGCAAAACTGCAGAATTTGGAGGGATAAAACCCTAGAGTGATCCAAGACCACGGAATGAATTCCGTACGAATAACAATTTGGAGTGGTTTTTGGTAGGAGAAATGATTGGTGCCTTCTTTTTCTAAGATGATGATAGAAATTCCGTTACTGTAACAGGCAACCGTTAAAGGGATATAATCACTAACTTTTTGTGACATGCTCTAGAAGAAACGGATGATGACGAAATCGATGACATGGGGTTTCATCAGGACTAGGATACCTATCACACATCCCGAGAAACAATCACCTAGTTTCGTGAAAAATTTCCTGAGCGTCTAATCTCGCTTCACACGGAGACTAAGAATGGCCTACTGGGTCATGTAACTACACACCTTGTAACTGTTTTATGGAATATTTAAAGTCAAAAAAGTTTACACAAAGAAACCTAAAACGATCGACTAACTGAAGATGAAAATTCAACGGAAAATCGGCCAAATCGACAGGGAGGTTTACGAAAGAATTATCAGTAATTTCAACGATCGGAAAACAGTCTGAAGAGAAAGTGGAGAAGGATATATGCTCGATATTGGTTTTCGTTTAATCGAAATATATCTTGAATGAAATTAAATAAAAATTTGAATTTTGCTTCAATTTTGACTGCCTTACTTCATTTTGAAAACAAATCCGTACTGTATAAAACACCCTATGCGTATAATATGAACATATTAATTACGTAAAAATCTTTACAAAATAATTTTAAAAATATCTGTAAAAATGTATCATAAATGTATTTTTAAAAAACAAAAAAACGTTCATCAGAATTTATTGTTATTAATTTTGACGGATCAACCGTCATCATCAGTGTGAGAAGTGGTTGCAACATCACTATCATAATTTATTTTTAACACCAAAATTTATTTATATGACAACTCCCAATTTTCAAACAAATTTTCGTTAATTAGAATTTTCAACTCGCCTCAAATTCTATTTTACTTTAAAAATAATTTATTATAGTCTATAACTTATTTTTGACTTTTTACTATTTCAAATTGTTATTATTTTTAAAATGCATTTTTAAAAATAATATGACAAATAAAATTAATTAATTCCATTAAATAAAATCCAATGAATGTGTAAAACTTTAAAAATAATTAATTATTCTGTATTTTTTAAAATAATATTCCAAACACAATAAAACTAATTTTTTACATTTATATAACATCTAATTTTAAAATTAATTTGTAGAAAAATATTTAATTCCGTAAAAAAACTTTTATTTATTGTATTATTTCTTTTAAAATTTTTATTTTAAAACTGCCAACTGAAATATATCAACTTAAATTTTTTTTGATTTTAAACTCTGTTTTTATTATTTAATTTTTGCAAAATTTTTAAATTAAAACATTAACTTATTCAGCTAATCGAAAATTTACACTAACCCCTCATAATCAGACTACAATTAATAATGATATATTCGAGTTTCTATAATCATTATGTAATTTATAAATCATGAAAAGGTGTTTGGACATTGATTTAGGATCAAAGGAAAATGAAAATAAAAAATCAAATACAATAAATAGCAGCAAAAACAAAAATTAGATAAATAATAATTATGATAATATTGGTTTTGTTTTGAAGGTTTTAGAAAATTCAAAAACTCTTTTATGAAGCATGATGAAAATAATTTATTACATTTAAAATTTTTATCTAGATCATGTAAGATAGAAATTTGTTCAGTAGTAAATCTATCACTCCAACTGGGTTATGTTCCAATTTAGTTTATCAATATAAATGTAATTGGTGTAACGTCATATACATCGGATAGACTTGCCGTCATCTCTACAAACGGATTTAGGAACATAATCGCAGGGAAAGTGATAGCAATATTGCTCAACATAGGAAGAACTGTTTGAATAGTAAAGTTAATTTAATTAATTTTAAGATTTTGTATTCACAATTTGATAATTACAGGGAGAGGGTGAAGCGTGACACATTGTTGATCAAATCTTTTGATCCTAAAATCAATGTGCAAACACAAATTTATTGAAAGTATTTTCATGATTTAAATTACATAATTAGTATATAATCATTTTCTCTTTTTGTTAGACTTCTTCTTTTATTCGATCTTTCCGACATTCTTTCCCACTCGTCATCGGAGTCTTCTAATTCTGCTACTTGGTCTCTTCTATTTGTATATCCCATCCGACCTCTGTACTGTGTGTTTGTGTATTCTTTTCGTTCATTTCTTCCATTTCTTGTATCTTCTCTTCCAGATTGTTCGAGTTCTCTAAATCTGTTTGGATTCTCATAACATTGTGTTCTTACATGCCCTTTCTTATTACAATGGTTGCATTTAACATTTGGGCATTCCCGTCTCACATGTCCTTCTTTATGGTAGGCCCGACATATGATCCTTCTCGCATTAAAATTTCTTCTTGGTTCTTCGATCTTTCTCTCTTTGTATCTTGGTCTCGGTCTTCTTGTTCTATATTATACTTTCTTCCATTCTTTATTTTCCTTTGTCGTGTGCGCGTCCACTCTTATATTCCTGTCTTTCAGCTCAAATTCGTAAATTTTCTCCTGAATATTTTTTATATCTTCTGCCTTTGTGGCATTTCTTAGAGTCATTTCTCTTCTTACTTCTCTATCTTCGATGGCGTTGGCGTACGCTAGATCTGAAAGTATCTTTTTTCCTAGTTTTTTCTCAACTAGTTTTTCCACTAGTCCATCATTCTTTTTAAATACTTCTGTTGGATTTTTATCCCCGATTCTAATCTCTACAAGCTCCTTCATTATCTCTAAAATATTTTTCTCTTTAGAGAATGCACTTCTCATTCTTGTTTCCCAGCTGTCTCCTTGTGTTTTCTCATATTTGTTTATCGCTTCTAGGGTCATGAATGCTGTAACTAATATTGCTTTTCTTTCTTCCATAAATCCCAAAATCTTTGAATATCTCTCAAAGCTTATTAGGAATTCTTCTAATTTTGCTTCTGACCCATCGAATGTCTCAGGTCCCTTGATAATTGGTGTCACGGTTGTGTGTCACAATATTAAGAACATTTAAAAAGTCGCGTTTGAACTTTTATTACAATCACATTTAGAGTCACTATGACTCTCAGAAAGTCTTTCATCGTTTGTCATCCTTCTAATTGGTTTTCTTAATTCTATTTTTAATCATGATTATTCGAACAATTTTTCTAAGTCATTTTAAAAAATATTTAACTTTTAAAAACATAAATTAAAAATAATTTTAACCATTTCTTAACAAACCCAAAATAATAAAAATGTTATCAAATTATAAAAATTTAAATTTTACTATAAAATATTAATTTTTAAAATTAAAAATATGAACTTATAAAATGATTATTTTAATTATGTTCGAATAGTCAATCACTTTAAATTTAAATAAAAATACCAATTTTCATCTGGTGGGAGAATCACCATTCTAAATTCAACATACTTAAATCAACATACAACATCAATACATTTACTCATTCAAACAAATTAAAATATTCCTCACAGGTTTGATATATAAGCGCGAGTATATCATTGTTAATTTTGATCTGATGATGACGGTTGATCCGTCGAAATTAATCACAATAAATTCTGACAAACGTTTTTTGTTTTTTAAAATAGTTTATCGTCATTTTTTAAATATAATGTATTTAGTATAGTTTTAAATTTTAAAACAAATTGATTCTTTTCTTTCTTTTGGACTTAAGTTATTGGACCGTGGGTGCACCCAATTATGCACAAGCCTTCGCCCCATCTCCCTATTTGTAGACTATCTTCTCAAATAGATTATTAACAGGTTATTAAACTTTCACTATTAAAATTTATCTCTGAAATTTACTATTTTTGTTAAAAAATATTTAAATTTAGTGCATAATAAGTCTTTTATTTTAAAAATAATTTCAATAAAAATATATAACTTTACTCGAACTTTAATTTCTTTCAAAATAATTTCGTTCTACATAAATTTTACCGAAATGATTGTTGTTTTTAAATCAGTTTAACTTTCTTATTTCTTATTTTAATTTTTTTACTGAATATTTTCTTTTTAAAAAGTATTGGTTTTAATTACTCTAAACTTTTTTAACTTACGGTTTTTGCTTATTTTAATTATTATACAGTTTTTTAGTTTGAAAAAAAAATCCTTTTTTTACTTTTTAGATTTTTTACACTTTATGTATTTTGAAGTTTTACGTAATTATTTAATTTTTAATAAAGTTTTAAATTAAAAATTTCGATAAATTATTTGGTGAATGGAATATTTTAACTAACTCCTCATAATATCCAATATATATATAAATGAATATAACTTCCTTTTATAACTAAACAAATGTCACCAACAAATATATCTGTAGTAACACGACAAAGTTCAAATACTGAATAAACAAATCGCCATCTCTTTGCATAACAGAGAAGGTTCATTTAGGCCTTCATAGTAAAAACGGATATGAAATGGATGGCATATCTTGGTTCTTCTGTGGATGTTTATGTTTAATTGATCATGGATCAATAATGAAAACAAAAACAAATGCAAAGTTGCATAAATTTAAAGTTCCTAATTAAAAAATTGTAACTATTTTTTAAAATTACAAATAATTGTTCAAAAACTGCTCAACTTTTGTATTTCAAATAAACAAGTCAAATGTTAAACAATACAAGTTAATTGATGAGAATATATTAGAGCACTAAAATGACTTTGTTATTGTTTAATTTACTGATAAAATCAAAAAAAAATATTAAATGGTAACGAATGACGCCATACTCTCATCATCACAATTTAAAGATAATTGAGTCAAATTATCTCAAATTAATTAATAAAATAATCTGACTTTAATACTACCAAAATTCACATGTATTCGGACACGTAAAATAATTCTTATTAAACATTTTAAATTATAAATAATGTGTACTTATTTGTATTATAGATGAATTAATTTGATATTTGACGATAATCTAAATACAATTCTAAAATAATTTGAAGAAATCAAATAAAAAAGTTAACTAATAAAAATTTTATTCGCATTTAAAAATTCGTTCTCAAATTCAAAAGAATTCGGACACTTAATAAAAAATGTAATATAAATGTAAGCAATGAATTATTTTAAATTCAATACGGATTATTAGTAAAGACATATGTAGTTATTATTGTTTAAATATTAGGTTGGTCGAAAAATAATGGCGGTTTTGGGACACAAACTTCAAAGACGTGCAAATTCACAGAAACAAAAGTTTATTAATCAAAGTATGAACCGTTGGCATCAATACATTTTTGCCAACGAGAAACAAGTTGTTTTATTCCATCAGCATAAAATGTATCGGTTCTCGAAGCGACGAATTCTTGGAAGGCATTTTGAGCATCATTTTGGTTTTTGAATTTTTTTTCACGCAGGAAGTTGTACAAATGCCTGAAAAAGTAGAAGTCCGTTGGCGAGAGGTCTGGTGAATATGGTGGATGAGGCAGGGTTTCATAGCCAAACTCATTAAGCTTTTGAAGAGTCACTTTTGA
>MQRK01241677.1:0-10090 GCA_001938485.1 Girardia tigrina | reverse complement strand
CATTAACTATTATACTTATCATAATAATATTTTGTTATTTATTATTCTTTCAACTTTGGCCTAAAAGATTGACCAGCGTCAAACATTCGTTTTAACAACCTATTTTTAGATGTTTCATTATTTGCAACTATCACCTCTTGTCTTCGACAATTTGATATGCGTTCTATTTTTTCTTTATCTGGTTCAGAGATTAACTCTTTCAACTTAATATTTTCATCCTCCATAATACTCATTTCCCTATCCATGAATAGAATTGTGTTTGTTTGTTTTTCTATAATATCACGACAAATCACTGTATCAACTAAAAGCTTTTTTCCAATCTCTTCTTTCTACTTATAACCACAAGTGTTATACTCAGATAATTTCAAAGACACAATTTTTTTCAATTCTGGATCCTCTTTAGCTTCATTATACAAGTCAATTTCCATGTTTTTTTTATAAGAAAAAAATTAGAACTTTGCTGATTCCAACAATTTATCAACTTCTTCTTTACTAGAGAGTTGTAAACTTGAATGAGTTTTCTCAACATGAGTGTTCAACTCTATATAACTCTTTGCTTGGAAACCACAATATTGACAAGTTAAATTGGTTTGTTTTTTCAACTCATCAGTTAAAACCTTTCTATCTTCTAGACTAACACCACCACCTAAAGAACGAGAACATGTGCGTGTATGAGATGTTAAACCAGATTTTGATTTACATATTCTACTACAATGTTCACATTGAAATCCTGTTGTTGATGCTGGTAAAGCTGTTGATGGTAGTGAAGGTAATGATTGATTTATAGGAACACTCTTCTGTGCTTTCTGTCCTTCGGATACTTTCTTCTTTTGTGGGATCCTATGTCTATATGGTGATGAAATGTCTAAATCTTTTCTAATTCTTAAAAGTGTTGATGGTGATACATCCATCATTTTACATATTTGACCTTGAGTTAGTTTTGGATTTTCTATTTTAAGTTTTGTAAATCTTGAGATGACAGATGCTTGTAGTATTGTGTTATAATTTTCAAGGGGAATCGTGTGAATCTTTTCAACATGATTGAATACCTCACTAAATTCATCCATTTTTTTAGATAAAAAAAGGATTTATATAATAATCATATAAGTTACAGATGTTATATCTTAAGATATTTCAAGTTTTAATAAAAATAACTTAATATAAACTCGTTTTAGACCATCATCTCCTCATTTAGACCTTAATGTAGACTATCGTCATCCGTCGTCTTCCGTCGTCAAAAGTACGAGCTCGTACTTTTATAGAGAGCTCGTATTTTCATCAAGATACCTCACATCAATATGAAGATAGCTCGTACTTTTATAGAGATGACATGCTTTAATATGAAGATAGCTCGTACTTATATAAAGATATTTATGGTTTATAAGGGTTTAAATATAAACCATCACCATATTGTTGAACTTTTATACCATTCTTTAGATTCTTGATTGCTGTTTTTAATTTGGTTCTATTAGGTTTTGTAATATCTGATCCTTTCAACATATTTTTAAAATAATCTATCCCTCTACCTTGATATGGATCAAGGAATAGTCCTTCACCTTCATTAGATTTTTTTGCTGCTTCAAGTCTTGCTGCATCATTTTTCAACTTTTTGAGTTCTTCCTCGGCTAACTTCTTTTGAGCATCTGCTTTCTTACTTTCTTTTACAGATTGAACAACTCCTGCAACTCCACCTGCTGCTCCTGCTGCACCACCTACAACTGACATGATCAAAGGAATTAGGGCTGCTAGTGGTAAGATTCCACCTTCATGTTCTTTCTCTTGTATTTGTTTGATTATCTTTTTAGAAATATAAACTCTTTTCCCATCAAGTTGAACAGCTTTTGGAATTCCAGATTTAAGTATTTCCCTTATCTCACTTTCTACAGAACTCATTTTTTAAAGTAAAAAAATATAAAATGGAAGAAGAATGGAGACTGTTTAAGTTAGATAAAGCATCAAACTTTACACATAACTTAAAAAAGGAAGACTACTTAAGAGTTTCTGCTAATGTTGATTCTTCAACTAATCTAAATAAGAATGGTGATATCAAGTTTCAAATAAATCAAACAAGTAATCCTTTGAATCTGGATGAAGCCTTCTTCTATTATAAACTTAAACTATCTGGATTTGTTGCTGATTCAAACGTTACACTTGAAAATAACTTCTTTCCAAGGATGTTTGAAAATATGAGATTACAACTTGGTTCATCAGAAGTTGAAAATATCAATAACTGTGGTGAGTTTTCAAGTATGTTAAACTTTATCATATTAAATAAGGCATCTCCAGAAGGTGAGTCTATAGGTTGGGTTCCTGATGTTGATAAGAAAACCACTGATAATCCTGGTTTTAAAATAAGAAAGTCTTTATATAATGATACTGATAAACTAAAAGCTGACACAGCATATACATCAGAAGGAAGATTCCCACTGAATAAATTGTTTGGATTCTTAGAAAATTATAACAGAGTTTTATTTCTATTACCCATCAACATCATCATAAATAGAAAATTGAATGCTGCAGATATTTTATATGGAACTGGTACAGGTGATGGAGCTGCTGCTGTAAAACCAACAGGAAAGGTTGAACTTGAGTTATTAGAGTTATGGATTCCAGAGTTAACAGTTAACCCTAGAAGTGAAGTTGCTTTGTTCGAACGATTAAACAAAGATAAACCTATATCAGTCAACTTCTTAAATAGAAATGGAACAACAATTGAACTTACACCAGGAAGTTCAAACATAAGTTGGAAAGTGAGTTTAACCAATTCTAAACCAAGATATGTTTTAGTAGCTTTCAAAGATCTAACCACTTCAATTGAGAAGAACAACTCCTTATTTATACAAAAAGATGATACTAACCAAATCACAAGTTTAAGAGTACAGATTAATAACTCTTACTATCCCATCAATAAAATGGAATTTGATTCATCAAAGAATTATCAAATGGAACCTTATCTTGCTTATCTTAAAATGTGTAAAGAATTTCAAGTTGAAACTGCTCAGTTAAACATTCGAGATTTTAAGAATTTGTATTCAATCTTCTGTTTTGATGTATCTGCACAAGATGAAAAACTATCTGTAAATGGATGTGATATCTCAGTTCATATTTCTAAAACAAGTGACTTTAAAGCAAAGGCCTTTTGTTTAGTTCTTGAAGAGAAGCATTGTCAAATCATGATCAAGAATGGTTTAAGAAGATGTTTAAGAAGAAGATGATCAAGAAGATGATCAAGAAGATGTTTACTGTTGAAATGATCTAAAAAAACACAGTTTAGAAAGATGATTTTTTTAATTCATTTTTATAAAACCTTCCTAGTATCTTCTCTCCATTTAAATCAATAATTGAATAGACTATAGGTTTTGTCTTATGAACATCACTTATAACAAACACTTCTTTAGACCACTTATGTGTGAAACCTTTTTCAAACTTATTCTTCCATTTAAAGATTCTCACATGATCACCAACGGACAAAGTCCTGCCACCTTTGGTGTTAACTTTAAACTTTGGGATATCTATCATATCATCATTTTCATTATTATTTTGTTCTACTTTTTCTTTTATTAAATCAGGATTATCACTTGCTTCTTCAAGAGAAACACCGATTGTTCTATGAACTTTATGATTATAATAATCTAATAACTTAGGTAATATCTTTAACCATTTCTGATTTCCTTGAATTGTAAACTCTTTCCACATATAGTTTTTTAATGTTCTATTGAACCTTTCTATAACTGGGTTATGTGATGGTCCTTGACTCCTTTCATCTGGTTGATTGAAAGTTGAATAGATTTCTATAATGTTTCGTTGTAAGAAATCTAAGAATGATTTATTATAGAATTCACTGCCATGATCAACATATAATTTTTTAGGAATTCTATCTGGTTCTTGTTCAAATAACTCTTCAAAGGTATTTTTTATAGTGTTTCCTGTTTTGTTTTTTAATGGAAAAGCCCATGCATATTTTGTGTATAAATCTATAATTGTTAAAATATATTTATACTCTTCTTTCTTCTTCATTGAAACTAGATCTGCTCCCCAAATATCATCTTTGTTAAAGACTTTAACTTTTAAAAATATTTTAGGTTTTCTATACTCTTTATGAAGTTCATTTGATATTTGTATATTCTCATCTATGTCTCCTCCAAACATAATCTTCTACTTCATTGCATTTTTAACAATCAATCTTCCTAGTCTTTCACCAAGTGTTGGTTTCTTGATCTCATTTAAATCTTGAATTAGATCAATGTCTGCTTTTTGTCTTGAACGAATATCATTATTTCTATATGCTATGTCATGTTTTAGAGCTGCTTCATCCACTCGATTGATAGGTTCTTCACCTGGATTTGGTTGATCGTTTTCGTTTAACCTTATATCTAAACGTGTTCCAGGTCCTGCATATGAATGTCCTGGAAGATGATGTTCTCCTTTATATTTAGACCATGGAAAATCTGGTAACTTCTTTGATAAAGTTTGAAGATCTCCACCACTACTATCCTGTTTTGGAGTTAGTTTTTTAAGATGTATTTGTGTCTTTTCATGTTTAGCTTTATTAGTTTTTGAAATAAATTTGGAACATGTGATACAAAAGTGTTTATCAACCATCTTTTTTAAAAAGATAAAATTGTTAAGATATATACTTTAGATCTCTTCATCCCATAACCTCATCATCTTCAAAATCTAATAATCTTCTAACCTACTCACCTAATCATCTTCTTATCTTCATAATCAAAGTTCACCGGTAACAATACTCTACTTTTATCACTGTTAGTCCTCCCATGGATTCATCCTTACCTCCCACTGAGTTGAAAGTAGACTCTCACAGAGTAGTATAGTTTTAGGGGGAACCAGGCTTCATCGTTTTTTTCGGAATATCACAGTTTTCTTTCATAATTAGGCGGTTTGCGTAGCAAAACGCCATAATTTGAAAAGTGTGATTTTTCGAAAAAAAACGATGTGGCCTGGTTCCCCCTAAAACTATACTACTCGCAGTTTCTTTAATAACCTTTATTTTCAAAGACATAGATTTACATACAACTTCGAATAAATGTCAAAATCTTCAATAATCATTTACCACTTGTGGCATACAGCTAAATAACATTCAAACAATAAATTAATAAACGCTGAGACCAAAGCTCTTCAATGCAAGAACCATAATATGTTAGTACGAGTGATACCAGTGAATAGTGACAATAGTTTCAATCGTTTTTTTCTCCTTTACATGATTTTTACTTATAAACTACCAAGAGGAAAGGACAATAATAAATTTTACTTCAAACCCTTTAAGGATTTATTTTTTTCGCAAATTTTACTGGCTTTTAGTTATTCAACATTTTCTTTGGAATCAAGTTGTGAAGTGAGTCAATTTATCATTCTCTTAAATAGCTATTTTAATTTATTTATTCAATTGTTTTGGTAAAACAAATTTCAAAATATTTAGAAACATTAAGATACGTTTTGTTAATATATATAACATTAAGATTTAATGGCAATTTATTTATAATAAAATGAATAACAAACGCCATTTAAAAAGTTTTTTATTTGTCAAAACATGTTTCACCATTAAGGCATCATCAGTTGTGAAGTAAACTTCAAATTACAAGTCATTTATATGGCACATTGATTATTACATAATTAATCTTTTTTTTTATCTTTTTTTAATTAATATTAAAAGATTTTAATATGATTGGATAATTCACTTTGAACATTTAAGCATGGTTTTAAATGCTTTATTAATAATGAGAAATATCTTGATAGTTTATTAGTTATAAAGATCACCCGAAATTAAAACCAAAAGGAACCTTTTTCATTAGTTCTTCCTCAAATTAGACGCGCCTTCAGAAAATGGTAATTTTAAATTTATTGTTTTTATTACATTACTACTATCATTATTTATAATGTTTTCATTTTTATTATTAAATTTTTCTCAAATAAATCAAAAACTCCATCGGGTGTCCAAGCTAATCTAGTATATCAATTTAAATGTCACAAGTGTGAATCCTTATACATTGGAGAAACAAATCGTCATTTCCGCACTAGAATAGCTGAACACACCCAATTGAGTAGGAATAGCTCGATTCTTGATCACATTAAAAATGCAGAAATAGAGATAAAGTAAACTATGAAACTGAATTTACAGTTTTCAAGAAAAATTTTGATACATATCATGAGAGGATAGTCACTGATGCATTATTAATAAAGCATTTAAAACCATGCTTAAATGTTCAAAGTGAATTATCCAATCATATTAAAATCTTTTAATATTAATTAAAAAAAGATAAAAAAAAGAAAAAAGGATTAATTGCGTAATAGTCAATGTGCCATATAAATGACTTGTAATTTGAAATTTACTTCACAACTGATGATGCCGTAATGGCGAAACATGTTTTTACAAATAAAAAACTTTTTAAATGGTGTTTGTTATTCATATATATATATATATATACTATACTGACCACAAATTTTTAAAAATACTTTAAACTTAAAAAAAAATTTCAAATTAAAATTTTAATATATTTTTTAGATCCCTAACATTTTTATAATGTATAAATCGAATTACTAAAAAACCTTTCAATACAGATGGGGAAGAAATAAAGGAAGAATTTAATACCATCACGTGTTTAGATTCGAGAGAAGAAACTTAGTAAAATTTATAAAATAAAAATTGCAAATGTCTATATTTTTAGAGTACATCAATCTCTGATATCAGATAAAACGGGTCCCATAAATTGGCCAAGTAGATGTTGCAATATCGGATTAGGATGAAGATTTGAAATAGGCATTATTCCAATCCGAATTAGAAAAGCAATTTTTAGACTGTAAAATTTTTTTCTAGACCGAGAAGTAAAATCTCGATATGGATAATTTCAGAGTTATACATAATAGGGGATTATCACTGTGGAATAAAACTGATAATATTTCACCCTGGACAAAGAAACAATTTTTTTAATCAGAAAATTTCTGATTAATGTCTCTGAATATACAAGGATTCCGGAGATTGTTTATTTGTGTTGGCAATTACTCGACTTCAAATTAAGGAATTTGAAATTTTCGAGGGTCAGCTGACGCTTACATCGGTTGATACCAAGGTAATTAATTACTTCACTTAATTAATTTTTTTATAGATTTTTATATTTAATAATCATAAACAACTAATTCAATTAGTTTTTAATTTCGTTTCTTTTTATATCTCTCATGACTGCTAGAGTAATCGCTCAAGGTGAACGGACAAACTGATAGATAATTATTCTTATTATAATCGGAACGTATGTATGTTCCCATTCATTCCTGATTTTTTAATTATGTAATTTGTTTTCAAAGGTAATAAATTTCTCTTTTTATGTTTCTAAAGCTATTTTTCGATGATTTTACCAGTTAAAAGTTGCATTTTTTCATAACAACATATCAAGACTCTTTGAAAAAGCGTCCATAGTAACATATAGTAAAACTGTGCGTCTATAGTAACCTATAGTAAAAACTGTGGAAAATTTTTAATTGTTTTTGGTAGTGGATGTAAAGAAACTAACTGATTATTACATTACAATCAAGAATTACTTAATTCAAAGTTACACAGTTATAAATAATTATTTAAGGTTAATAAACAATTTTTAAGCAATAATATAAATTGTGATAACAGAAACGCAGATCAAGAATGAATCGCACGATAGAGTAAGAGGTACTATGATGAAAAATAAACAATCTTACGTTAACTAGATTTGAAAGAAATAAATAAATCAAATAAAACTGTTCTTAGGCCATAGAAAGAAATAAACATCCAACATCTAAAAAAAATCAATCAATAGTTCGGATAAAAATATGTTGAATTGAGTTAGAGATCTGGAAATTGAACTTACAATCAAATTTATATAACTCTTGGACTGATGGGTTGTGACTTCAAAATTCCTATCCGAAAATATGAGTAGATTTAGAGCTTTTTCGCAGGGAAGATTGTGGTAATTGTAGGAATTAGTAATGGAATAAAACAACATTCTTACAATATACATCTGCGAGCATTAATATTAGAATCACACCAATAAGATCACATTACTTCTAAAAATAGACATTTGGCAAACTAATTTCTGCTTTACTGTGATGTGATTGACTGATACATTTTATGTCTACATATATAAGAAGGTATATTTTTCTTTGTATGTCATTATTTTACACATTTACCAGTTTACATTATCGGTAATAAAGTGACATTTCCAGTGATAAAATTGTCCAGAATGACATTTTGCACATAGAAGGTGCATCATCAGGTGCAATATCTTCAAAGCTACGTATTTCACAGCCCTATGTATGTAAATACCTAGCGATAATAAATATAGATTTTAAATATAAACTTTAGATAAATTTAATAAACATATTGGAAATATTATGACTTATTAAAAAAAATAATAAAATATAACATTATAAGATATAGATTTAAAAAGTTTAATAAACATAAAACATGATGATGCCAGAGCGGGCGCAGCGGTTTTGTGGCTGCGGTGCGCCGGCGGCGGGGAGCGATCGTCAGGTCGGGGAGACAAATAAAAATTTATCTCACATTGTTTGTCGGTGTTAATTTCTTGTTTCAATGCTCTTTAGCATAAATCAACTGTGGTACACTATCTGAGATTCCGAATCCAGACTTGAGTTTCAGATTGGCAACGGACCGGAAAAATTCGACCATATTGCATCGGAGATCTTTCAGAATCGATAGTAAACGAAATAACAAATCGCATTTATTGTCTGAATTTTTCTTTCATTTCTCAATTCCAATGAAAGTAATTTGGCATCAAAGAAACTCTCAGCTTGTTTCTTCCTTATCAAAATTCCAGAAATTTGATTTAATAATTCAATTAAAGGAGGAAAATTTTCGTCAATCGATAATAATTCAATGGAATTTTCGGTTAAAATAAAATTTAAATTTCCCAAATCGTCAAAATACAATTTCAAATTGTCCATCAATTTTCGTTTCATTTTTTAAAAATATTCTAATAAAAAAAACAAATTCACCCAAAACTTTATTAATTAAATTAAAGTAATAATCACAATGGCGACTTTAGAATCTGTATAATTCAAAAAAGTTCGCGCCAATCATAAAAAAATTACTTCGGTCAAACAACAAACTAATCATCGATAGTATCAACTAAATTAAACAAATCGAAAATACGATTTTCGAAAACCCAATAATTTCACCTGTTATTAAATTTGTGATTTTATCGAAAATAAATCGTTGACAAAATTCATGAAAATTGAAAATATCGGTTTTCGATGATTTTTTGAGCAATTTAAATAACAGAGACGTAGCATGAGAAACATTTGATTGCGACAATTGATGATTTGAAGCAAAATAATAATTATAAGGCTGTTGAAAAACTTGTGGCGAAATTTTCGGTAAGGAGGATTCAACAGTTTTCAATATTTTGATATTGTCTCGCAGGTTAAGACGTTGAATTTTATTCCATTTTAACGTGTATATGATAACATCATCAGCACCGAGAGGTCGTAAGATAATAAAATTCATAAATTGATGAATGAAAATGTTATAATTTCTCAATAAGAATTCAACATTCGTTAATGAGTTTGAATTTTCTCTAACTCTGACCAGGTTTCTGCTCGCGTTTTCTAATAGTAAATTGGCGCGTTGTTTTTTATTTTCAAATCGATTACTTCCCTTTCCATTTCAGTTGCTTAAAATACGATTTTTTCATTGTTTGATTGGACGAATCCTTGCTGGTGTTCGGTTTTAATGTCAGTTATCAAACAGAAATTCGAATTGTATTTCGAAAATGAATCGTTTGGAAGAAAATCGTAATATTTACAATTGTGATGAGGAAATAAATCAAATTGAGTTTTTTTTAAATTATTTAGATTAAAATTTATGAAACAAAACAACATTTAGTAATAAATAATAATTTAAATTTAATAATTTACGATAAGATTTTAATAAACAAGTTAATAAAAAGTCTAGTGACAATTTAAGTGCGATTTCCTTATGTTATTCGGTGCCCAAATATTAAAACGTTTATATCGGTATTTGACTATGATTAATTTTTTGTGACCGAACGAAAGGATATTTTTGAAAACTTTCTTCGGCAATATTGTT
>MQRK01241675.1:3448-13988 GCA_001938485.1 Girardia tigrina | reverse complement strand
ATATATATATATATATATATATATATATATGATAAAAGTGATCAATGTAATCAGCACCGATGATAGCTCCGTTGGTAGAGCGGAGGACTGTAAAATGGAAAAAAAGGAAGAAATAGATATGTATGTTAAAAAATTTAAAAAGGGGGGAAAAAAGAAAAAAAATGGAAAAAATGGGAAAAAAATAAATATTACGTGTTCTTTTTTGATATATCCTTTCTCTGCTGGCAGAGTTTGTAAATACTCTAATTAAAATATTTTCATTTTTTGAAAATGATTAGTTTGAACTCAGAAAATATATTGATCGAGAAAAATGTCAAATAGTGAAGGCGTTTGTGATAATAATAAATGTTTAAAAACTCATATTGATGTTGTTAATACGTAATATGCTCCTTTGAATTTTTCTTAAACAGTCAATAAATTTCCATAAAATTGGATGAAAAACACCAATTTCTGAATATATTTTTCTGTGTGCTGCTTCTGCAAATTATTTGTCCTATCAATTTCTACGATCGTTCTATCGTATTGCTTCCACATCCGTGGAGCCATTATAAATTTGGTTACCATAAACAAAAATGTATTTCAAATTATTTATTATTAGTTTAAACATTTTTTAAAATATTAGGTTGAGGAATAAGTTCCCACCGTTTTTTGAATTTTTAATCAATTTAATTTTAATCAATTCGAGTCAAGACCGGGTGATTTCTACCAAAGAGGCATTGAAAAACTCGTTGAACGTTGGGAAGAAGTCGTGAACAATGGCGGAGAATATATTTGTGATTAATTTGTAGTAACTTTTTTGTTAAAAAATAAAATTTTAATTTTTCAAAAAACGGCAGGAACTTATTCCTTAACTCAATAAAATATAAAGAAAATTCAGCACCTCGTTACGTGACACAAATTATCGGCTAAAAATAAGTCACCAAATATGGAGCAATAAAAATTGCGCCAAAATAAAGAGAGCCAAAAAGAACTGTACCACAAGGAATAAATAAGTTTTAAATTTGGTACCTAGACATTACACATAAAATTAATTTAGCATAAAGTTTATTTAGCATAAAATTCAATTCAAAATAAATTAATTCAATAAATTTTATGCTTAATAAATTTTATGTAAACTGATGCTAAATAAATTTTATGCTAAATTAATTTTATGTGTAATTAATTTTTATGTAATAAATTTTATGTGTAATAAATTTTATGCGTAATGTCTGTAGATCTTAAAATTGCTTATATAGACAATAAGTGATTATGTCATCTGAACACGCTCAACAGGGTTTTTGAGAGACACGTTTCCACATTAATCTTAGGATCTAAAGATCTGATATAAAATGCTTCACAGACCTCCCTCTCCCAGTAGTCCTTAAAATTTGCACATTTTAAAATTGAACGTTTAAATTGACGAAATACTTCGGAATTTTTAACATGTGTTTTAAAATATCAAAATCCACGCTTTTAAATAATTTAGAATGATTTAAGATAAAAAATTGGAATATCGATTCAATTTTAGAGTGAATTTTAAATTTATTTAACTTCGTTCTGATTCCTTGTTTAGAATCAAATTTCAATAATTGATATCTTCATCTGATAATTCCATATTGAGAAGGATTTAGTCAATTTAAATGTTTAATTTTAAAATGCGTAAATAATGCGTTTAATTTAAAAATAATATCACAAACATATAAAATCCAAAATGTATTTTTCAATAAATCTCCAACCCAATTTGGATTATGTTCGAATCTCGTGTATAAATTTACAAGTAATGGGTATAATACCACATATATTGGAGAGACGTCTCGTCATCTCGTAGGAGAATCCAAGAACATGGTCGGAATGTAGGTGGGAGTAATATTGCAGAACACAGAAAGGATTATAATTCAAATGAAAATATAAACATAAATGATTTTAAAATTCTGTGTATTCGTTTTAAAAGCTATTGAGAGAGAGTGGCCTGTGAAGCACTTTATATCCGTGGCACGTTAAAACATCGAAAAAATAAGAAAGAAATCGAAAAAAACGATGAAAAAGACTTATTAATAATAAATAAAACTAGCCAATTCCAAAATATATGTTTCTGGATTTATATTGACTCGGTCTACTAGAAAGCTATTAAGTTTTCATTAAAAACACATATTTCTTTTTTCTCCTAATGGTTTCACCATTCGTCAACATAAGGAATTTTTGAAAACACGATCTTTCTTCAAAATTTACTTTCTGCATAAAATTCTTAAGTGTTGGGTTCAAATTACCAAATATATTTCTGAATAAATGTTTGATTAAAAGATTTTTTCGATGTTTTAATGTTTCGACATTTTTTGACGTTTTTTTCGACGTTTTAACGTGGTACCCTTTATATCAGATCTTTAGATACTAAGATTAATGTGCAAACGGGTCTCTCAAAAACCCTGTTGAGCGTGTTTAGATGACATAATAATCCATTGATGACATAATCACTGTTTGCCTATATAAAGTGATTTAAAACATTTTTTTCTTGAGACCTGAAAATTGTCATAAAAAATAAATGTTTGTTTTACAAATTGCGTGTTTTTGTTATTATTATTATTATTACTAATGATCATTGATAATCAATCGGTGTAATAATAATCATATAGGTCAAACCAGTGTGTATCAGAATGAAGTTTCGCTGTGTGACTTGCAAGAATGAACAAATAGTACTTCTGAAAATATTGATTCGTATTAAATTTAAATTTTAATTCAGATTTTCTTTTATTAATGATTTTTTTACCTTTTTTCTTAAATGAAAATACTTTCAATAAAGTTGAAGAGGAAAGTGTTTGGACATTGATTTTAGGATCAAAAGATTAGATCAACAATGCTTCACACATCATCTCTCCCAGTAATCATTGAATTGTGAACACAAAATCTTAAAATTACCCACATCAACTTTACTATTCAAACAGTTCTTCTTATGATGAGCAATATTGCTATCACTTTCCCTGCGATTATGTTCCTGAATCCGTTTACAGAGATGACGACAAGTCTCTCCGATGTATGTCACCCATTACATTTATATTGATAAACTAAATTGGAACATAACCCAGTTGGAGTGATAGATTTACTGCTAAACAAAATTCCTATCTTACATGATCTAGATACAATTTTGAAATTTAATAAATTATTTTCATCATGTTTCAAAATAGAGTTTTTGAATTTCCTGAAACCATCAGGGTAGGGAACAGTAAAAACAAAACCAATATTATCATAATTATTATTTATCTGATCTTTGTTTTTGTCGCTATTTATTGTATTTGATTTTTCATTTTCCGATTAACTCTATTTTGAAACATTATGAAAATAATTTATTAAATTTCAAAATTGTATCTAGATCATAGGAAGTTTGTTTAGTAGTAAATCTATCAGAAGAACTGTTTGAATAGTAAAGTTGATGTGGGTAATTTTAAGATTTTGTGTTCACAATTTAATAATTACTGGGAGAGGGTGATGTGTGAAGCATTGTTAATCAAATCTTTTGATCCTAAAATCAATGTCCAAACACCACCCTCTTCAACTTTATTGAAAGTATTTTCATGATTTAAATGACATAATGATTACATAAACATTGCTTTGATATATAAACGCGAATATATCATTGTTAATTCAGTCTGATGATGACGGTCGATCCGTCGAAATTAATAACAATAAATTCTGATCGTTTTTGGTTTTTTAACAAATATTTATACAAAATTATTTATATATAAAATTTATATTAAAATTTACTTGTGTCTGCAAATGATTCATTGTAAAAGACATGTAGTTATAAAAAAAACGCGATTTTTTGCCCCCTCCCTTTATAATATTGAGCCCAATATTCAATTTATAATTTAGCTCAAATTAAAAAATTAATAAGTTATTAAAATATTAATTAAAATATTATTGCAAAGAAATATTGAAGCATATGTTGAAGGCACTTTGTTACTTTAATTTTCTTTTTGATTCTATATATTTAAGTATAACAGTCAATTAGTTTAATATTGTTTTTTTGTTCTGTACCTAAAATTTCCAATTTGCGATTTCTTCCCAGTTTTCAACTTGCTAAATATACATAAATTCAAAGTTCAACAAATTCTATAAAAATATTGAAGATATTGTCTTAAATAATAATGTATAATAAACAAAATTAAATTTATTTAATATAGGCCAAACTCATCTTAGATGGATGCGATTTGTCTTAAAAAAGTTTCGTCTGGTTTAACACTTAAATTTTATTGAATTTATTAAAAAAATAAGGGGATCCTGGATTGGGTGAAAGTCAAATGCTTCAATCTGCCTGAGCTATTGCGCCAAGATCTGTCTATGTTTGTGGAGGTAGTGTGACAACAGATGGACTTACAGTTTCTTTTTCCAAAGACAGTGAATCAGGTACGTCATTAGAGGCAGGTGCGCTGGTTATTGCAGATAAAGTATCAAATTTCATTTTGTGAAAAAGTACAACTTTACATATAAACAGGGATGTTGCTGTATTGATGAATTTGACAAAATGACCGTACAGCAACACGCTTCACTATTAGAGGCTATGGAACAACAAAGTATTAGTATAGCAAAAGCTGGTATGGTTTGCAATCTATCAGCAAGAACGTCTATCATTGCTGCTGCCAATCCTAGCACCGGCCACTATAACAAAAGTAAAACTGTTGCTGAAAATCTAAAAATGTCAGCTCCACTTTTATCCAGGTTAATTTCTTTTCATTTTATAAATCTATTGAAATGTTTTTTTATGATGTATTTTTAAAAGGCTTGTATTTAATTGATCAGTATTTTAAATTATTTGATAAGTATTTTTTTAAAATCAGTAATTTAAATAAATTAAAAGTATTTTATTTAATTAGTCAGTATATATTGATCAATTCACGATTGATCAGTATATAAAATAACCGATCTGTAAAAAAATATGTCAATATGTATTTTATTGATTTGATTAGTGATATAATTAATTTTGATTGATAATAAAATTGATTCACCGGTATTATTTCGACGCCGAATCTATGATAATATTTTTTGAAGTAAATTTCGTCACCGAATTTATGATAATATTTTTAAAGTAAATTGATTTTGAAAGGCATTCCAGTTTTGATAAGTGTACAACTGTTTTTGACCGGCATTTTCATCTTTATGGTATCAGAATCTGCACAAATGAAGCGAAACCAGACTTTACATTTATTTTCCAAGTTTTGGTAAAATGAACTGACAAAATTTGTGAAAAAATTAAAGTATACACATTAATATCTGATGGTTCCGATGTAATTCGTAATGCTTTCAAAGAATTGTTTGGCGAAAATGTGTTGCTAATCATGTACTGGGTTCATATGCGTCGCAATGCGATAAAGAATATTCATTTAGCCTATGAGAATTTTCATAAAGATATTATGGAATATATCAATACACTTTAATTGACATCCAGCAAAGACATGTGTGAGAAAGCAAAAGATTTGTTTAACAAAAAGTGGATTACCAAAAAAAGGTATTTATCAAATACATGAAGCAAATGTGGCATTTATCAACGCATCAAAATTGGTACGAAGGAGCCGCTCATAACACACCATCTCAAAACAATGCGTTATAATCGCAAAATCTGTTTTAACAAAGAAGAAATATTCAGAGAAAGAATGCCATTATCTCGGTTTTTGGAACAATGTCTGGACACAGTGTCAAAATGGTCAAAACAATACGCAAGAAGTGATAAACAATTTAAAGAAAAATCAACTATTGAACTCTAAAAATAGACTAAAGGTTATCAATGGGCAAAAAGCAATAAAAAAGTTACTTCAACAATACTTGAAAATTCAACTGAATATTATTGTCCAACAGGTGACGAAACAAACTCCTGTGAAGAACAAATACAAAATATCAAATAAATACTATGGAAGGTACGCCGACTTTACCGCGGACGACTTTACCGCGGGTGACTTTACAGCGGGCGACTTTACCGCGGAAAATTTTCACCAAAATTGTCAAAAAGTGAACAATGTCATCTAAAATATGAATAAAAATTTTGAATTATGTAATGATAAAACAATGAATCATACAAAGGTTTTAATTTTAAAACATAAATGGATAGAAAATTTCAGATCGACATGACATTTAATTATTCTTTTTAATATAAAAAATAAACAAACAACATACGAAAAATTAGTTATTTTCTAATTTCAAAAATTCAAATAACATTCTAGAACAAATGAATAACACACTAAAAATGTGATGTGTAAATAGAAGAAAGATACAAAAAACATTAAACTGATATATTAAAATAATGGATTTGTAAGTATATACTTTAATCCAAAAAGTTTAAATTATGAGCAACGCCTCTAAGATAATCCAATATTGGTAAATTATTGTATTGCTCAATGACACGTTCAATCCTCTCACTTACTTTGGCATAAATTTGCAATGAGAATTGTGGGAATTCTTCACCTGCTCTAATGCGCTGCAAAATTAGTTCAACAAAATCTTGTTCAGTACGAAATTGATTTATCAAACTATAAACAGTTGGGTGATTGCAAGCGATAGAATTTTGAAACGCACGATGCCAGCTTTTTATTGCATTGTTTGTGCGTGGTAGATGAGAAATAACACGGTAATATACATTCCAACACTGAATTGGATATCGAGGATGTAATCTTCGTTCTCCACGAGCACGATCAATATATGTATTCTCAAAATATGCAAAGACATCATCGAGTTCTGGATAATCATTAGAAAGATCAAGTAAAGCAAAAAGGCAGTGATAACATCATCCACAGGAACAAACTCTAAGGCCATCAGTGATTTCAGAATGGTTCTAATTTCATCATTGTTTAAATAGAGATCCGGAAGATTTGATGTTTCTTTTATTTTTTTCCAAATTGATTGGTTCAGATTAAAAAAAACAGCCTTTAACAGTAGCATTACAAAATACAGTGGAAATTCAATGCTCCTTTTTCAAAATCCATCATAATAGTTTGTGGATTTAAATTTGGTTGTTGTCTTAAAAGCTAGAAGAAGGTCAACCTAGAACGAAATATGTCTTGAATCTAATAAATGATTATTTTAAAGTTTTCATTACGTGTGTAATTGGCGGAATGCACTGAAATTCAAGTATAATAATTAGTATGAAATTTCATTTTTAACAATAGTTCTTTGTTATTATATTAAATCTTCCAATGAATAAAGAATTCATTTTTACTTTTTATGAGATAAAGTGTCATCAAAAGTGTTGTTGTCTTTAATTAGTTTTACAAGAATTATTCTTTGATTAATTGGATTTTGAATTTCATTACCATCGTGCATTAATTACAAATTCGTATAGATTCGACTTGGTCTATATAATGCTTGATCGACCAAATGAAGCAATGGACTCTAAATTGTCAAGATACGTTTTAGCATTACATACCGATCAATATGATCGGAAATCAGCATCTTATTCTCGGCAAATGGATACTAAAGTAAGAGTCCTATTGTAAATCAATTTTTATTGAATCTTTTTTCTGTATTTATAATGATTAACAATCGAGTAACATGCCTTTCATTGAACAGTTTTAAATGAGAAACATTGCAAAAACAACTTAAATATTATTTATTTGCTGTTTGACTTAATTCATAGCGTTTTTTGAAATGCGAAAATGACGAAAAATGTAAGAAGAACTAAATAAAAAACATATTTCCATTTATATTATCAACTACATTTATATTAATTAAAGCCGAATTAACATATATGCAATCCACAAATCGCGTCATCTCCGCACCATAATTAATCAATCCGCATTATTTGACGAACTTCTGGATCTCGGAGGGTGATTCCCGTTTTTTGCTTGAGGATTAGCCTGTGGTGCTGAACCATTTCGATGTTTCTTAGTATTATTTTCCTTGTCCTTGGAAGTTTTCAATTTAAATTCACGAGACAATGAAATCATATCACTACTTCAAGAGACTGATAATCTTCTAATTCTGCTTTGACAATGTTCAATTCCCGTTTACAATTTTCTAATTCTGCTTTGACCCCGTTCAATTCTTGTTTACATCCATCCAGAGCTTCTTGCACTTTCTTTCTACGAACTCTTTCACGGGATAATTGAAATTCCAGAAGTTCTATTTTACTAATAATTTATTTATTAAAATTTCTATTTTTCTATTATTATCTTTAAAATTGATTATGAACGGAATGCAAGGACGATGTGTTACGATAAATACTTCATTAAAATTAAATATGCACATCAGCGGCGTAGCCAGGATTGCAGAGGGGGTGGAAAAAAATTCCGCAATCGAGGCCGAAAACTGTTGGAGTATGGGAGTGGCTAATTATGTTTTAATTTTTTCAGGGGTGGGGGTGTCACCCGATTTTAACCCTCTAAACTTAAACGATCCTTAAGCTCCTTAAACGTTCCTCGGACCTCCTTTTTCTCCCCGATTAAAATCCAATCAAGGGTTTCTATATTAATCTTTGTTTTCAGCCTCGCCAGTAGGGCCGAAAACGTGGATTAAAATGGGAACGCCCAATTGAATTTTAATTGGGGGAAAAACGAGAGGTCCCGTTCCTCTAAGTTTTGTTTTTCGTAATATTTTTTAAACAATTTTTAGGGCATTTTATCAGGGGGGGTTGGAAATCCACCCAATCACCCACCCTGGCTACGCGCCTGATGCACATACAAATGTCACAGATTTACTATAACAAATACAGAAACCTTAAATTAAAACATACATAATATAAAACGTAATAATACATAATATAATATAAAAATTTTTTATATCTTTTTGTAACTATCTTCTATACCAATCCTTTAATTATAAAATTTCGTTAACACTATCATGGCCGCACTATAAATCATAAAACTTTCGCCACGGACCGGAACCTATTTTTGTTCACAAATGTTGACAGAAAAGCGTGACGTATATTCATGTCCAACCGGCCACCAAAGACTGGCTGGATTATGGCATGTGTATGAGTAACTGGCAATTAACTTTTAACAGTCGAGGGAACGTATTTGTATCAGCGATATCGAACGTGTTAATATGAAAATAGACATGGGAAATGGCAATTTATTGTTGATCTTCAAACAAAGTAAATCTAAGGAAATACAATGTCGAAAATACCTTATCAAATTAACCATTTAGTGATTGAATTTGTTTTGTAACGTGACTTAATATTATATTTTTAACTTAAATCAGCATTAGAAACATGATTTAGGTAAATATTGGTATTTTACTTTACTCATACTACCCAATCTAAAAACACTTGATTATCGGATAGTTTTTAAATACAAAAACGTTTTTAAATACAATACAAAAAATTCAAGAGCCCGACTTCAGAACAACTTCTTGTTTGTTCAGGTGATAACAAATGTTCCTGTTTATGGGCCTGTTCACAATTCAATAAAAACATTGTATAACTAAAGAACTGCATTCTCTTGGTCTTGCTAAATTAGACAAACAAATAATATAAAACTCAATGGTTTTAAAGTGATAAAATTGCGGGATTACAGAAAATTAAAATTAAGCAACAAAAGTTTATCAAGTTAAATTTTTTTGAAAATTTAAGAATATTTGAGAAAAACAAATTTCATATTGATAAAATAAAGTATTATTTTTTATGTTTTAAGGCATAACGCTTATACAACTGTTCAAAATCTGGTACGGAGCTTGTGACCCGGTCGAAACCGGATAATGGTACAATAGTATAAGTGATTTTTTATCAAAATTTTTAATTCCAACGAACTATTCGAATGCGGTTTTCTATTGTGATAAATATGCCCCAGTGACAAAATATGTGCACCGCTTGGATGAGAAGATCAAGAACTATTTTGGTACTTGTTTCGACTTGAGCTGATGAGATTCTGAAAATTGATTTTCTTTCAAAAACATTAATGAAGAAAGATAATTGAATGACGAATGGTAGCGTGTAACACGGTGAAAAAGGAGCGTCTTGTGCCCGAAACACTGACGTTTATCTGGTTCCAAATGAATTTCGACTTCTAGCTGAATACTTTAAATATTCAAAAACTATAAAATCGATAAATATTTTAATAAAGTGATTGAGTAACATTGAAATGGCTATTAAATATTGTTTTATCATCGAAAATGAGCTGGTTTGAAGACGTTTAGCTCATTAAGACGTCAGAAAGTTGTCGGAAATTTGATCACAAGATTTGAAAAGTGTTCCAGACAGACAGAATATGTAAGTGTTGTTAAAAGTGAAATAACTTGTTTAACATTATATACATAAAATAAATTTTATTGTAATAACAATGAACCAAATATACGAGTGATAACAATGCAATAATATATAGTTTATTATTTGTAAGATCGTTATTATGTAAGCAGTAAAAGATTTATTATTTATTGTAAACAATTATACTTCCCAAATCAATACGAAACAACATTTCATCCATAAGTATTTATTAGAATTATTTATAAACCATTTACATATGATTATATTTATGAGGGGTTAATTTAAATTTTTATCTCGCCTGAATAGTTTATTATTTTTTAATTTAAAGAGTAAAATATTTTTATGTTAATTTGCTTATTAAATATTTTAAAAAATTAAAAATTA
>MQRK01241662.1:11021-21286 GCA_001938485.1 Girardia tigrina | reverse complement strand
TGGTAACCGCGACCGTTGCCATGGTAACCGCGGCCGTTGCCATGGTAACCGCGCGGTAACTGGTTACCGTTGCCATGGCAACCGCGCGATAACTAGTTACCGACCCCCCCCGGGGGGGGGTGGTGGAGAACATACATTTTTCCCCTACTCAAGTTTCAACTCCATTTTTATCAATTTGATTAAAAACTTCTCTAGCTGCATTTTTAAGTATAACGGTAATCTTTGAATCATTATTCTTTCGGCCCATCCATACGCTGTAGTAAACATAAAATCTTAAAATATTCGAAACTCAAAATCCACTTTTCGCTTTTTTACTATGGTAGTCATTCAAATAATCGAACCATTCAACTCTGCTAACCAACGATAAGCTCACAAAAACTGTCAGAAATTAAAAAAGGAGGAAAAGCTTCGTTAGCTGTCAACAAGTCAGGAACACAGGAACACTTGATTCTTGTAAATTAAAATTTTATATTTTTATAATAAAAATTTATAAAGATAACTTAAACATAAATGTTATAATTATACGGTGAATTTTACAAATTAAATTGAAGGAAAATTTTAATAAACGGAATTTGGACGAAATGATTAAATCAACAAGAAATTTGTTTACATATGTGTATTATTTTCAATTATAAATTTGTGGTGAATATGAATTGCGAACTGGATGATAATGAAAGTGGCATAAATGCTACTCACAATATGAAATGTAAATTAAATTTAAATTGATTAAATTGTTCAATCATTTTCAATTAATTTCAAGATTTAGGTATTTTATGAAGACTTCAACAATTTGAGGTCCATGTTGTTTCCGATTTCGAAAATGCAATAAATTCTATTTATCCAATGATGAATCCAATATATTCCAGAAATCAACGATAAGCTAAAAAATCTATTATTATTTGAAAAACATGCGATGAAACAGAACAACAAAATATTCGAAATATCATTTCTATAAGAATGAAATAGTAACTTAGCAGGATTTGACCCGTTGGGCATTACTATTTAAAAAGTTAAAATAAATTTAACCCTTAAATGCATGATTTTTTTCTTTTTAAATACAATAAATGTATTTGAAAGTGTTGCACCAAGCTGTCAAATTTTGACAGTGAACTGCCATATCATAAAAGTTTGCGTTCAAAAACTAAGATAGATATTTTTAGCACCTACTGAAAGTAAAAAATACTGTGTTTGAATTACCATTTAGAAATTATGTAAGGAAGAAAACATTGATGTACATATACATCATGACGCATTTAAGGGTTAATGCATATGGAATTTTTTAAATCAGTTTTCCGAATTTATCGGATGACTTTTTTTAAAGATATTTAATCGTATATATTAAAATTTATATTATAGTCAAACTTTTTTAATCAAGTTATGTTTGCAATGTTTTTTTGGATTCAATTCACTTTTATTTTGAAATGGCGAT
The DNA here is from genome assembly GCA_001938485.1 of Girardia tigrina. Classification (NCBI taxonomy): domain Eukaryota; kingdom Metazoa; phylum Platyhelminthes; order Tricladida; family Dugesiidae; genus Girardia; species Girardia tigrina. The sequence continues at coordinate 19,857 of MQRK01241662.1, read as the reverse complement.
AAATATATTTGATTTATTTATATATTTTGTTTAATAAAAGTAACATAAAATTAGTTTTAAAATGTCTAACACTTGACAAACGTTAATTAAATGATAAAAGTTTCAAATTAAATGATTATATAAAGGGTTTATTTAACTAATTATTTGAAAGAAGTAACTCATTTCTATTATAATAAGGATTATTTTAGAACAGTTTAAACAAATCTGTGATACTCGGAAAATTAAAAAAATCAATTATATTTGGAGCGGAGAATTGCTGATTTGACCGAACATTTTTGCTAGTTTCAGGAATTCATAAATAAAAAATATAATTGAATTAATAAATTAGAGAAATTGGAATGATTAAATAAATAAATTTTATTAAATAAAATAATTAAGGTAAATAAATAAACAAATTAAAAAAATATATATATATATCATTATAATCAAATGTAAAAATAAGTTTAATGAGAATTCAAAATTTCATTCTATTGTCCACTCCATATTTGCTTGTTGAATTTATTTTTTTGAGTCGAACAATTATGTGATTCGGAAAACTGTTTTAATTAAAAGTTTCCGAAATTGATATTTCGCAATAATAATTCGTGATTTCAAATCAATTTGAACTGCAGTGACGATAATTAATGGTGAGCCTCATTTTATTTTTAATGTAATTATGTAATTTTGAATGATGTATGAATGTCTGAATGCAGTGTGTATTGTGTGTATGTGAATGTAAAATATTATTGGTTGAATGTGTGTTTGTTATGTGTGTGTGTAAAAATTTGTTTTATTGTGAATTGTAATCACAATTTAAAAAGAGTTCAATTTAAAAATTTGTTTACGAAATTAAAAAAAATGTCTGTTCAAAAATAAAAAAGAGCGATATTGAAATTTTGTTATTATTTAGCACGGTTCGAAATTAATTTTGAAAATAATTACACGTAAACGTAAAAATGATTTTGCTGAAAATGATAGGAAAAATAAACGATGAAAACATTGTTAAAAGTTCAAATAATGATCAAATTCAAGCGAAACCATTGTTTAAGAAAATGACTAATTTATATTATTCAATTTGTTCCATAGAAAGTGATGTATATATGTTTCATGATTTAATTGATAGAGAAATTTGTTGTATCGTTTTAACTGAGAATGAATTCTCTAAGGCAAGAGCATTTGAATTTGAATTTTTGAAAAAGATATCCCATGAGTTCAATAATAAATATGGCAGTAAATTTGAAATTGCATCGAGATCGTATGCATTTATTGAGTTCGATAAAGATATTCAAAATTCACAAAAGAAATATATATAGACACCCGAACACCAATAACTTTTAATCAAATTAATTCTAATTTGAATTGTGTTCAAAGAATTATAATGAGAAACATTAACGGTGTAATTCAACGAGGAGAATCTCTGAGTGCTTTAAATGATAAATTGACAAACAATTCTTCTCTTTCCAAAACATGGAGACACGGCTTCCTGTCCAATATTAAAAAATTAATTAAACAATGAACAGTTATTGAAAAAACTAATACATTTAATTATTGTGTGAACAAAATTTGAAAATAAATAAATGTTGTATTGATGATTGTGCTTTTTCCTTAATTGTTAAACCCGATTTTCACTTTCGAATGAGTGGGGAATCACACCACACTGCCCGAAAGAGATCCCAATCGGTAACATTTTAGGAATTATATAAATTAATATGGAATGGAATTAAAAATTCCATAAATATATTAATAAATAAAAATTTATTTTTAATTATTAATGCGAAATATTAACAATATGTTTCTTAATAAACGTCTGATTTGTACGTGAAGCATTTGACAAGAGGAATCCGGAATGTTGGCAGTCTGTTAATTATTGCAAATTGAGATTACTTATCGTAAAATAATTATTCTTTCTTCATATCCTTTTGTATTTACATTAAAGATGTATATGTGAATTTTCTTTGAGTTCTATTTTTAAAAATTAAATGTTTCTTGGAAGTTTTTTTAAATAAAATTGTATTTTTGAAACAATAAATTATATATCTTATAAAATTCGAAACAAAAAAATCGATTTTGAAATTATTTATGTAAGAAATATTTTAAATTAAATGCGAATACAGTAAGTTGTTTTGAATTATGAATCTCCTATCCAGATGAAAATTGGTTATTTTTGTATTTACTGTTGTGAGGAATATTTTAAATTGTTTCAATGTGTAAATGTATGTTGATTTAAGGATGTTGAATTTAGAATGGTGCTTCTCCCACCCAGATTGAAATTGGTATTTTTTATTTAGATTTCAAGTGATTGACTATTCAAACATAATTAAAATAATCATTTTATAAGTTCATATTTTTAATTTAACAATTAAAATTAAGCTTAATATTTTTTAGTAAAATTTAAATTAAATGCATTATTAATAATTTGATGAAATTTTTATTATTTTGGGATTTATTGAAAAATGGTGAAAAATATTATTTTTAATTAATATTTTTTAGAAGTTAAATATTTTTAAAAATGACTTAGAAAAATTGTTCGAATAATTATGATTAAAAATAGAAGTATGTAAACCAATTAGAACGATGACAAACGTTGAAAGACTTTCTGAGATTCATAATGACTCTAAATATGATTACAATAAAAATACAAACGAGATTTGTCCAAATGTTCTTAATATGGCGACACACGACCACGTGACATCAATTATCAGGGACCGGAGACATTCGATGGGTCAGAAGCAAAATTAGAAGAATTCCTAATAAGCTTTGAGAGATATTCAAAGATTTTGCGATTTAAGGAAGAAATAAAAGCAATATTAGTTACAGCATTCATGACCCCAGAGGTGATAAAAAATATGAGAAAACATAAGGAGGCAGCTGGGAAACGAGAATGAGAAGTGCATTCTCGAAAGAGAAAAAAATATGAAGGAGCTTGTAGAGATTAGAATCGGGGATAAAAAATCCATCAGTAGTATTTAAAAAGATTGATGAACTAGTGGAGAAACTAGTTGAGAAAAAACTAGTAAAAAAGGAACTTTCAGATTAAGGTACGCCAACGCCATCAAAGATAGAAAAGTAAAAGGAGAAATGACTCTGAGAAATGCCACAAAAGCAGAAAATATAAAGAATATTCAGGAGAATATTTACGAAATTGAGCTGAATGACAGGACGCGTACACAACAAAGGAAAATAAAGAATAGAAGAAAGTAGAATATATAACAAGAAGACCGAGACCAAGATACGAAGAGAGAAAGATCGAAGAACCAAGAAGGAATTTTAAAGCGAGAAGGATAATATGTCGGGCTTGCCATGAAGAAGGACATGTGAGACGGGAATGCCCCAATATGGTAATCATTGTAATAAGAGAGGACATGTAAGAACACAATGTTATGAAAATCCAAACAGATTTAGAGAGCGCGAACAATCTGGAAGAGAAGATAAAAAGAATAGAAGATATGATTGAAAGGAATACACAAACACACAGTACAGAGTTCGGATGAAATATACGAATAGAAGAGACTAAGTAGTAGAATTAGAAAACTTCGATGACGAGTTAGAAAGAATGTCCAAAAGATCGAATAAAAGAGGAAGTCTAACAAGAAGAGAAAATATTACAAACAAGAAAAATTTTAGAGACGAACAGGGAAACGAGAAGGCACGGTCACAGGGAGAATTGATCAGTGCACTTCACTAAGAAGCGAATGTATGTTTGACTGTATGAATGATTGTTTGTATGATGACATAAGTTGTGTATGGGAAGTTGTTGAAAATATTCCTCAGGAAATGTGTATATTAGATGGTGAAAACGAAATACCCAATGAGAAATGTGACAGTTTGATCACAGGAAAAGATGAAGAAAGAATCACAGATATATTAAAATACAAAAGTTTAAAATGGAATCCGAAGAACTGAAAGAGAGACCTAGTATAGAATTTCAAATAAAGAATAAAAAGTACGATGTCTATTGGATAAGGGAGCACGAGTCAATGTAATTAAACTAAACGTACTCAAAAATATGAAAGATGTCAAAATAAAAAAGACAAAAAGACGTATACACTGTGCTAACGACTCGGAACTAGTAAATTACGGGACAGTACAACTAAAGATTAAGATTGAAAGAATACAGAAAACAATGGACTTTTTGTGGTAAAAGATTTGGAACCCGAAATTATTGCCGGAATAGATTTTCTAAATAAATTCAGCATAAAAAAAAGAAAGAAACAGGATATAACGAAGGAGTGTTGCTAATACGCGTTACTTTAACTGAGGTAGACAGACTTAAAAGAATAAGGGTTATATAATCAAATAAGATAGATGAACCATTAATGAAATTACCAATAGAATAAAAAGGATATTTATAGCGGATAAATGGGATATCGGGAAGACCAGACTAAAGAAGCATAAAATATGAAACACAAGGAGAACCATTATTGGTAAAACTGTACCCATAGCCAAAACACTTTGAGAAAAAACTAGATGATATTATCAAGAATTACGAGGAGAATGATATCATTGAAAAATGCAGTTCGCCGTGGAATTTTCCGCTAGTATGCATATGGAAAAAAGACAAACAGGATATCCGAGTATGTGTTGATTTTCGACAATTAAATAAAGTCACAATCAGACCAGCATTTCCAATGCCAAATGTAGAAGAAATGCTAAATGCATTAAATAGAGCGAAATACGTCACCACGATCGACTTGGAGAGTGCATATCATCAAGTTGAATTGGAGAACGATTCAAAAATAAAAACTGCATTTTCGACAAAGAACGGTCAATATTGTTTTAAAAGAATGCCATTCGGAATTGCAGCTGCCCCAGCGACACTTCAAGAACTAATTACAAGAGTGTTAGGAGAATTAAACTGAAAAGAAGCAGTTGTATACCTGGACGATATTCTAATCTTCGCCAAAGACAAAGAAGAACATTTCAGACGAGTCGAACACATATTTCAAAAGATTAAAGAATCAGGCCTTCAGATAAACCCTGAACATTTCTTATACGAAAAGAATTTTCTACTTAGAACGGACCTTAAGGCCATCACATTCATGATGACAACGAAGAACCCAATATCCGTAAAATTCCATACTTGGATAAACTTCCTTTGTAAACGAGACATGAGGATGGAATACCGCAAGGGCGAAAAACAAACTAAATCAGACGTAATGTCGAGAAATTCATGTGAACTATATGTACAATGTCAGACAATACACGGTGACAACAAAGACAACAGATAAAGAAAATCGATTAAGTTGCACTAACTTCCAGAAAAAGAAGACGCTGACAGCAAAAACGAAAGAGAAACACATTAAAAAATCTACCGACGAACCATTTCAAAAAAATTACTTGGACTTTTGCAGACCATTCAGAAGGACTAAGAATGGATACCAATACATTTTAGTAATAATCGATCAATTTAGTAGGTACATCAGCTTGACTGCAGTGGTACACCAAGACGAGAAGACGACACGAAAGATACTATTAGATAAATGGATTTGGAAATTCGGACCACCAAAGGAGATACACGTTGATAGAGGGAAAACTTTCGAGTCAGCACTCTTTAAAGAAACGACGAAGAAATTTAAGACGGAGATAGTCTACTCAAGCCCTTATCACCACAACAGTAACGGGATCATAGAAATTGACTATTCGAACATAATTAAAATAATAATAACAAAATGATAATAATATGGTGTTTGAATTTTTTTAAAATTAACAATTAAAATTAAGTTTAATATTTTGAAAAAAGAAAAATTTTTTAATAGATATAAAATAAAATAATGAAATTTAAATTTTAGGATATTTTAACAATTCGATAAAATATTTTTATTGAGAGTTATTATAAGAAAATGGTTAAAATTATTAATTTTAATTAATATTTTTGGAAATTAAAATATTTTGAATATTTTAGAAAGATTTAGAAAAAATGTTCGATTAATTATTAAAGACAGAAATATCGTCAATTAGAATGATGTTAAACTGTGAAAGATCCTCTTAGAGTTATGATGACTTTAATTGTGATACTAATAAATGTTCAAATAATAATTGTCTCAGTGCCCTTTGGGGCTGTCCATAAATAACGTCACCCGATTTTAGCAACTTTTCAACCCCCTCCCCCTCGTCACATTTCGTCACAAAAAGCCTGACTCCCCCTCTACACTTCCCTTTTTTTATCGTAAAGTGCTTAAATAGATAAAACTGAGGGATTGAACTAGGTATATCATTCAGTTTTGTCGTCGATTCACTAAAATTTTAAAATATGATCAGAGTCACTGATCATATTTAATGAGTAGAGTCGAGTCAAAGTATTATAGCGATAAGAAAATTCAAAATAAGAAAAATTTATAATACACTTTATTTATTTCACAGATTGATTCACAAAATTTGTGCCTCTCCATTTTCCCATGGTTTTTTTATTTATTATCAAAAATTAATAATTGTATTTCAAAAAATAAAAATCGTATTTATGAAATTAAAAATTGTATTTAAAAAAATTTAAATTGTATTTCAAAACTTAACAATTGTATTTCATAAATTAACAATTGTAATTCATAAAATAAATTTTGTATTGTAATTTGTGGTATTAAAGCACGTTCATCATTTCGACGTGACGTCACATTCCACAAATAACCCCCTCCCCCCTCGTTACACTTCGTCACAAATTTCTGACCCCCTCCCCTCTTCCTGCGTGACGTCATTTATGGACAGCCCATTCGTGAGGAACATTTTGAATATTTGATGTTTTGTGTTTGAATGTTGATTTGGAATTGTGTCTCTCATACCCAGATGTATGATTAATATTCGAATTCTTATTATCTAAAAATAGGTAATGTTTAAATTTATTTTTAATTTCAAATAATTGTAAAATTTTAAATAAGTTAATTAATTTTTACAATTTTTAATAAATAAATCAAATTAATGTTTTTTAAATAATTAATAATCATTTTAATTTTTATCCAATAAGTTTTGAGTAAATATTTTAATAAACAATTTATTTCTGCATTTGCTAAAAAATAAGAAGGATGAATTCATTCATCAATTTAGTTTAGAATGCACTCGTATGAAAGCTTTGACAAAGATTATCTTAAGGACAATCAAAATTGTTGTGTAAATAAAAATATGAAAAGTCAAATTAGTGTTCTTAATACCCTTAATAATTTACAATTATTATTTTAATTAAATCATGATATTTACAAGATTTTCTTCATTGTCGTTGATCTTAGTGACTGTATTGAGTCTATATGAACTTGAAAAAGTATAATTTTTTTATTTATCAAAGGGATGTTGACTTTTACAAGAATGTCATGACAAAAGAATCTTTTCAAAATGGAAACAATCTGTGTATTTAATTGGTGTATAAAAAGTCCTTCCAATAAAGATTCATAATTTCGTTAATAATTTTATAAAGAAAATTTGAATTACTTTAACTATATTCTTCTATATAGTACGTTTTACGTATTAAGGGGGATGTTAAGTTTCAATAGATTTTAAGCTTATTGAGTAAATTATTGGTAAGAGTTAATCAATAATCCCTTTACGAAGATTGATATTGCTTCACTATATTAAACGTACTAATTGTTCACAAAATAGTATTGGTAATGTCACTGCTTCGTTACATAGTCTTTGGCCTTTGTCTCTGTCTCGTTCAATTATCTTGTTCATTTTCTCTTCTCGAATTCTATCTCCCAAAGAAACCATAGCCCAAAACCCCTTCCCTTGTGACCTATAAAACTCTAGGTTTCCGTTGACCATCGAACGATTACTGGCACCAAATGAAAGCATCCACAAAGCAGCATTCAGGTCGAAAATAGTGCTGTTCGAAGAAAAGTGGGATAGATTGCACCCACGACATTAAAATGGATCCAAATTTACAAATGAGATTTGAAAATTTGAATAAGTTTTAATCTAAAGGCACTTTTCAAATTTTTGGGTTGACGATTAGAAATAATATCCATAATGTTGTTGAGGAAATATACAAAGAAAAAAAATATACAAAGAAAAACTATTTTCCCAAAATTTTATTTTTAATTCAAATTTTTAAACTTTTTAACTTTACAAACTTTTAAGCAAATCATTTCCAATAAGCTTTTATAAAAAAATTAATTTCTGAATGTTATTAGATATAAGCCGGCCCTATGGTTATACAAGATACACATAATATTTTATAACAATTATATACAGAAATGTAGTCAAAATTGTAAAAAAATAATAATTTCTCTTGATTGGGAAAGTTAAGTCGAACTCCAAGATTTTCTGATATTTGTTGAGGGGTTTTTTTATTATTATTTTTGATTGGTTCTGCTCGGAAATATTTGGACTAATTGCTGTTCTTCAATTTTGTGCACTGTTCTGAGATGTCTGATTCAATTTTGTCTGCTCCGCGAAATCCCTAAAACATGATCACGTATGTACACTGAAACAGTTTCATCTTCGCTCAATTATGCACCTCTCGCATGTTATTGAGTCGATCCTATCTTTCATTTTGGGTTGAGCGCTTTTCTGCTGAATGATTTTTAAAAAATCATCAAAAGAGGCGGTTTCTTCAAAAAGTAATTCCGCATCGACTCTCAAGCATTCTTTGATTTGTTGCTTCTTTCTTCCTGAAATTTTCTTACTATCTGTCACTGAGGATTCAATAACTATTTTCAGAATCATCAATCCATTGCTATCTTAATATTTTTGCATTTTGTTTACTGAAAAATCCATTTTTTTATTTTATAAACCCAAACATAAAAAAAAGATTTATAAAATATTGTAACAACGAATCACAAATCTATTAAAATTTATTTTTTACTAAATATACTTTCAAAATAGATATTATTTAAACAAATAATTATCTATATTTTTTCATGTTAAATATTTCATT
>MQRK01241661.1:5862-17554 GCA_001938485.1 Girardia tigrina | reverse complement strand
TTCTTAAATGAAATATTTAACATGAAAATATATAGATAATTATTTGTTTAAATAATATCTATTTTGAAAGTATAGTTAGTGAAAAATAAATTTTAATAGATTTGTGATTCGTTGTTACATCCTGGTAATGAGGAATCGCAAAAACCACTGATATCATTAGTTTCCGAAAAATGCTCTCCCTGCAAATCATCATATAATTGAGGTATTTTCAGAGATTCTGTCAAATAATAGCCATTTTCACACTCCTCTCTCATGAAATCCAACAGAAAAGGACCAGTTTTTACTTTATCATACAGATCATCAAAGTCATCGAGATTAGGGACATCTTTATCTTCGTTGTTAGAAATAATACTCAAAGTTTCTTAATCATTTGAATCATTTTCTTCGTTATAACGATTTGATAATTCATTTTACAAATTTGGCGACAACGATGAAAATTGAGCATCGGACATGATCTGAAAGAATCTTTTTTAATTTCAAATTGCCTATAAATTCTTTTTTCATTCTTTCTTAATATATTCCACAATCAACAAAACCAAACGACCAGTAGAACATTCGAATTTGCAAAATATTTATTTATTCTTTATCAAATACAAAAACTCGCACAGAATTCACCTCATTTTGATCCGATTAAACAAAATCACAAAATTTCTAATTTCGACAAAAAATACACAAATTAAAAAATTCAAAAAAAATATTTAGATTGGACGATGTTACAAAATAAAATGGATTTGATTTCCAAACATTGATATTAAATCACTCAAATCGATATCGGTGTCAAAAACCAATTTCCCGAATTCTTTTCGGCAAATTTTCGATAGATTTTAATGACGAAATTTTTGATTTTATAACCGAATACGAGAATCTGAGTATTGCATTGAAATTTCCAACAAAAATTTCGGAAAGATTTTCAGTGTTAGTAAGAAAATTTTCAAGATTTTTTGATTGTAAATATGTGACAAACTCAAACGGTTGAGGAATGTATAAACTCGGAAAAATTTGAAGTTCGTTAATGATTTTATCACAAAACAGGTTGCTTAGGTGATTTCGATGGTTAAAAGTGATAAGAACATTTGTAAAGATACCAGGAAGCAATCAGAAGCGTTTCCTAGTAAATGTGATGGGAAAAGGTGCCATGAACCCGGGGATCAATCAGAAGCGTTTTGGGGTGATGGAGACCGTTGCCATGGAAACCAGAACCGTTGCTAAGGAAATCGCGACCGTTGCTAGGATAACCTCGATGCTTTCCATAGTTACAGGTACCCCCGGGGGAGGAGGTGGGGGAGAACATATATTTTCCCTACTTTAACTTGTCTAGATCGTTTCTAAGTCCTTCTCCATCAATTATGTGACCTAAAAATTTTGTTTTCTGTTTTAAAAAATGACACTTCTCTGGATTTACTTTACAATTTTACTTTAAGATCTCTGGATTTACTTTAAGATCTACACATTTAATTTTATTAAACTGTTGGCATATCTAGGTGATTTAATTAAAAACGAAGGTAAAATCCAAGAAGCGTTTTATAAAATATTTATTGATATATTACAATATTTACAGAGATAATTTTATTGAAACTTAACCCTATATTTGAGATTTTGCAAGTTGGATAGCACGGAGAAACGAAATTTCGCTTGCCCCGAAGTTATTTAAAATATATAATTTATATATTATTAAAATATATAAATTATATGGTCGATTAGATTTTTCCGTACTTTTGTTCAGCTTCAATTAATCAGGTTCAGTTTTTTAATTCGGATTCGGTTCAGATTTATTCTAATTCCATTTAGGTTTGTTCTAATAATTAATCTCTCAATTCGATTCGAATTTATATTAGTTACTGAGATTGTGATCATCCAAAGATCAACGTGATCATGTAACGATCAACCTGATTTTATTCCACAAGTTTACAAGTTCAATTAGGCTTCAATAATAATCACGAATTTAAAAGTTCAACTAGGCTTCAACAGTAAATTTGTATCTTCTTCTTTATTATATAATTAAGGGCTTCTTTCTCCTAAAACCTTCCTCTTTTTATACTATTCGAATTAATTTAATTTCTTTCAATTTACTTTTAAAAATACTTTATTTATTTTCTTACGATAAATATTACTTTACTCAATCTTGATTATTTACCTTTTTAACTATTTCTAATTTAATTATTTATATATAAATTATATTTATTATGGTAAATAGATAAATAACATCTTATTTTATCTATTAATTAAAACAAAGATTATTTTTAATAATTTTATTATTTTATAACCTCAACAAAACAATTTATTTAATTTAAAAATATGTTCGTCCAGAGTCTTTGAGAAAACAAGAATATCATCTAAATAAACCAAAGCTTCCTTCTAAAGCATATCACTTAAAACAATTGTTAGGAATTAAAAATGTTAGGAAAATTTTTGAAATAAGGTTATATTAAATGTACAAATTAAAATTTTTATATAATTAAATATGTAACATTCGAAAAATAAAATTACTAAAATTAAGAAGATCAACTAAATTGCTAATAAAATTTTTTGAGAGTTTTAATATAATATAAAAAGTAAAGAAAGTGTATAATTTTTATGTGAAACAATTTTAAAAAAGTAATAAAATTAAATGAAACGATTAAATATTTTAAAGTATTATCGTAATTTAAAATTGATTATAGAAGTAATAAAAAAAATCAAATATGAATATTTATATGTATTTTTTATCTATATCGGTTTAAGATTTATAAAACAAATAGTTTCTCAAAAAAAAATAAATTTGTTTAAATATTAGATTTAAACATTTTCTTTGTGATATAATAAAAGTTTTAATGTCTGCTACTAATAATTCCGACGATGGTCCAAGAACCACTAATAACAATATTTATTAATCTTTGAAAAGTTTCTGGAGCTGCAGCTATTCCGAATGGCATGCGGTTTAAACAGAACTGACCACCTTTTGTAGAAAATGCCCTTTTCAGTTTTGATTTTTCATCAAACTCTACTTGGTAATAGGCATTTTCCTAGTCGATTGTGCTAAAAATACGAGCTCCGTTAAGAGAATCCAATATTTCCTCAATGTTAGGCATAGGTTATGCTGGTCTTTCTGATACTTTATTTAACTGCCTAAAATCCACACACAGTCGTATTTCTTGTTTGTCTTTTTTCCACATACAAACGATGGGTGTGTTCCAGGGTAAATCATATCGTATGATAATCTTGTTATCCTCCAGATTTTTTATCAGATCTTCAATTTTATCTTTTAAATTAGGGAGTCGCCTTCTCGGTTCCATCAAAATCGGATCACCTTTTGTAATAATTTTATGTGTCAAAAGTTTTTTACAACCCACGTCCCATTTATGTGTCATAAATACATTTATATATTTCATCATTATTTTACATAAAGGAGTCTGATTTAATTTTTAATAAATCAAGATTATTTTACACCCTAATATTATTAGGTATCTGCAATCAAAATTTAGCATTGATGCAGCATATTTCACTACAATTGCTATCGTCAAAACTATTTTCTTTATTTTTTAGTTTTTCCTTTTCTATTTTGAAGTAAATTTTAAAAGCATTTAAAAATTCTTTACCTCATATAACAGATTGTGATATTTTTTCAGCAATATAAAACTTTATTATCTTAGACATTTCACCCATTTATATCTTTTGTCACAACCCTCTGGAAGGAAGACGACCCAAATGGAAGCCGAAAAAAGAATTGCCTAAAAGCATTCAGAGAGATCTTGTAACTCGTGACCGCAAAAATGTGTTGTCCAAACTTCAGCGAACCATTAGAGAAGCAAGACCAGGATGAGAAAACACTGTGAAAGTTATTACTATACTACTCGAAAAGTAACGAAAGGTCAAAAGAACACCTCTAAAGGGAAACTGGTTACATAATTATAAAACTGAACTAAGTCATTTCATAAACGAAAGGAGTCATCACAAAAAGAAATGGATATTTCACCCTTCCACAGCAAAACTACAGTGCTGGAGAGCCGCATTAAACAAGGTAACCAGTTATATTTGTAAATGTAAGCAAGTAAGATTGATCGATCTCACTAATGAGATTGAACAAAGTTTATATGTTGGAAGCTTTTAGAAGAAAGGTGTGGCTTATCTAGAATTGCGTATGCTGGGGAATCCAGAAACGAAAACGCATACACTTTTATGCCTGTGCCATTAGTCTCTTATAAGAAACTCTTCGAAGCTGGCTCACTTATTGAATAGGCGAATATGACTCGATTCCCTGAGGAAAGTTGTATCGGTATAGATCCACCGAACGTCTTGTCATATCACAAATGAGTAATTTGAATGCACCCGGCTCAAATGGAGTGATTGTGGAGGTTTTAAAATGGGGCGGGCAGACCATCTATTGATATAGGTTCCTGAATGATTGGACGAATCAAGGAACACGTTGAACGGCTCGACCTGATTCGTCCCGGTTTTTATTATATCCGATGTGATGATCGGTTGATTTGATCGCCGAGTTGATCGTTCCGTTTGCCCTAAACAACCCGTGGCGGTGGAGTTTTAGGGCATGTTGATATAAATTTTAAAAAATTTCCAACGAGAATAATTTTTTTGGAATAATAAAACAAAATTGTTATGGAAGTCAATTGTAACAATAAATATAAAAAGATTTTCCTGGAAAAATACACAGATCAAAAACTGAAAATCAAAAAATTACACGAGTTTTTCCATTAATTAATATCACAAAAAAAATTTTTAATTCGAGATTTTGTTGTAATTTGGGATTGAGTTTCTTGTTGATTAGATTGATTGATGAATTGGTTGTTGGATTGTTAATTGATTAGATCTTCTTTTCATTTTGTTGGGAAGTGACAATGAACGCAACACCCTCATTGACAAACTGAAGCTCGATTTTTACATGATTTTGAACGGGGATGATCATCAGTTCCCAAAGGTTTCGAGGAGTGAAAAAGTGGTAACACTCTTCACGGGAATGATTATAGAATGATCTTCTTCTTATAAGTCATCGGCCAAGTTTTTGCAAGAATAACCGTAAATAGAATGACGCATGTGATGGAAGAACAAACAGTGAACTGGCCGACATTCAACACTGCCGGTCCATATTAAATTCTGTTATAAAAACTGGACAGTTTTGTTTTCGGCCGAAGAGAGGTTTCATGCAAGATGTCAGTATACTCAGGCGGATGTAGGAAGAAGGTCGATATAAGAACCAGAAGATATTTGTGATATTCATCGATTTGGAAAAGGCATTTAATAATGTCCTACATGAAGTTCTGTGGGCCTGCCTGAAAAGATTCGGCTTAACCAACAAGATTCTCTCCCTGATCAAGGAATTCCATGAGAGCTTTATTGCCTCTATGGGGGATTGTGAGTTTCTCACAGAAAGAGATGTCAGACAGGGATGAGTGATGGGAYCTTGTCTTTTTAACTTGGTCTTCGATGAAGTTATCAAAACGACGATACTGAAAGGACTCGGGAGAGGAATTACCCTGATCGACGAGCATAATGACGAATTTCAAGTCAGTAGACTTGCTTATGTGGATGATCTATGTATCATTGACTCTGATATAGATCGTGCCTGTAAAAACCTTGATATACTTAGAAGCACATTTTCAGAGTTCAGGTTATGCCTCACGATTCTATGCCTCACGACCCGCTACGCCAATACTGGTACAGTAGTCTCTACAATACACAGTTATCCGTTCAGTTGGGGGAGGCTAATATGACTCTATGATTATATAGAGCTTATTTATTCAGAGCGTTTATCAACAATATTATGCCAACGTTCCAAAATAGGCACATTACTCCAAAACTATAATAAAAAAAATTTTGTATAGCCTATTTTTTATTTTACACTTTCGCATACAGTAGAATGTGGCTGCTAGAAAACACGTAAGTTGCGTAAATTGTGTTGTAAAAATTAAAAAAAATAAAATGCATAACTGAAAATGTAAATTAGTACCATGTTAAACTTCGAACAACATCAGAATACACAAAAAATTTAACACAATATTGATTGGATGATATAATAATTGCCTGTTTAATTATATGCGTAAAGGTCGAGGTTATATTGTGGTGTATATTTTACATGTTCCCTTTGGGAAAGTTGGAATGAATAGGTTTATTTAAATATTTACTTATATATTTTTATTAAAAATTTAAACCATTTTCTGATTAATATTTTTTAAATTTAGTTTATATAAATAAATAATTATTAAAAAAATTAATATTACTTTAATTTTAAATATTTATTTTTTTACCAATATTTAATGTTTTGCAAATCTATTTTAAGCTTTAAATTATTTAAATCTTGATCATGGAAATTAAAGTCAATTAATTTCTCATTATATTAACATTTAATTCATAAATCAAGTGTTTATTCTGAATCATAACAAAAAAACAAAAAATCTTTTATCCAAACAATTATAAAATAATACTTTTTTTTAAATTGACGCTCTTATATCAAGATTTTGTATTTTACCACGAATAAATATCAAAAAAGACTTATTGTTATTTTGACCAAAATTTCTTCTCCATATATTTTATTTCAGTTTCTTTTCAATAAGTTTTGATAGACTAATCCATTAAATTGAGATTAATTTTTTTGATAAATGAAAAAAAATGTATAATTGGGATTGAAAAAAAAGAGAAAAGGTATAAGAAATTTTGGGGAAATCATTTCTACAAAAGCAAATTTTTATTATTCATAAAATCAGTTTACTTATAATTCTTTGTATTACCTATTTGTTTTACTGAATCACTTATATTTAAACTATCAATTCTTCAACGCAGTTGTTTTAGTTGTTGTGTTGTATTTTGGTAAATTCATTCGTCTTCATTATTTAAAATCCAAATGAATGGAGAAGCCCAAATCATTGATTTTGCTCGCACTCTCAAAACGCTTACAACTAACGACAAATATATAATCAACATGCTGTCGGTAATGGCGATGAATGCGCGCGAAAATCAAATATTGTCGAAAGAAATTGCCAAATTGGCGATGAATAATATTTTCAAAGTAAAATTAAAAAAAAAACGAAAAATCGGATGTATTTGTTTAATCGATGATCATCGATTAAGGAAGAAAATCAATGGAATCAATTTTATCTTCATTTAAGTTGCTTAAATTGTTTTGTGATTTCATTTTGTAATTTCATTAGAAATTTGTTTCCGCCATTTTTTAAATTTACTTTTTGTTATTTTTTCAATAAATTATTTTAATTTGTTTTCTATTTTTTAAAGTCATTTTTTTAGTATTATTTGTTTTTTATTTTAATTTTTTTCAATTAATATTTGATATTTTATAATTTAATTGTAATATTTGTAAAGTTATCATTCGATATTGTTTTCAATTTTTAAATATTTTTTTATGTATTATTAAATTTTTATTAAAATTATTTCAATTTAATTCTAATGATTTATAAACATTTAATAAATTATTTATTTTTGTAAGAAATTCAATTTTTTTATTTCAATATTTTTTAATTTTTTTTGAAAGAAATTTTTGTTATGTTTTCAGTTATTAATATATTTTATTTTCAATTTTTAAGTAAATATTTTTATTATGTAAAAAATTAAATATAATTATGTTTAAAATTAAATATTATTTTTTTCCGTTAATTTTTTAATTATTTTCATTTAATATTTGATAATTTATAAATATTTAATAAATTATTTTATTTTAATTCTTAAAAAAATCATTTTTATTATTTCAACATTTTTGTACTTCATTAGTTTATATTGTTAATATTTTGATTTTGGTTTCATTAAAAATTTATTTCTGGTTTTTTTTAAATTTTTTATTTATCAGTTGATATTTGATAATTTTACAATAAATTATTTTTATTTTTTTTCTGGATTTTGATGTTAATTTTTTAATATTTTGTTTTTTTTATTTTATTTAATATTGTTTATCATTTTTTAGGAAATTATTTTAATTTAATTGTAAAATTTGTTTTCTTGGGTGTAGTTCCGTCAGTACGGGCTTCAGCAAAAATAAAAATAGGAAAATAAATAAAAAATTATCGGTATTCCAGGAAAAATAATTTAAAAATTAAAAAAAATATATTTAAAATGTTTTAAGTCACAAAATCTCAATGGAAAATACATGTTTTGATTACGTAATCAGTGGCTTCACTGACTTATTTTAGAAATTATTCGACTTAATTTAGGAAATATTTGTACCACGATTTCAGAATGAAATAAATGTTTTATAATTTGCTTCATATTTTTAAGGTGCGCCAAATTTATTTTACATATAAAATTATTTATATTTAAATTTGAATATTTTTTATATATTTTCTGTTTTTTTAATTATTTACAGTTAATTTTTTATGCAAAATAAGAATTAATAAAAATAGTTTTAAAAAATGAGACCAAAAAACAAGTTTAATTTAAAAATATACATAAAATAAGTCTGAGAAGCCAGTGAGTACGCAATCAATATGGGTATTTTTATTCAGGTTAGATTAGTTTAAAAAATTTAAATAAATTTTTAATTTATTTTTCCTGGAATGCCGATAATTTTTTATTTATTGTCATTATTAAGAACACCAATTTGACTTTTCATATTTTTATTTAAACAACAATTTTGATTGTCTTTGTCAAAGCTTTCGTACATTTGCATTCTAAACGAAATTGATTAATGGTTTAATTCTCATAATTTTTTTAGCAAATGGGGAAATAAATATTTTATTAAAATATTTACTCTAAACTTATTGGATAGAAATTAAAATGATAATTAATTATTTAAAAAATATTAATTTGATTTATTTATTAAAAATTATAAAAATTAATTAATTTATTTAAAATTTTAAAATTATTTGAAATTAAAAATAAATTTAAACATTACATATTCTTAGATAATAAGAATTAAAATGTTAATCATCCATCTGAGTAGGAGAGACACAATTATAAATCAACATACACATTCAAACACAAAACATCAAACATTCAAATATTCCTCACAGTCACACTTTTATTTTTGCAGGAACCTGTACGGAACTATGCCCGTTTTCTTTAAAATTTTAGTATTTTTTGTTTTTCTACAAGCTTTTATTAAGTTTCATTTGTTTGCGATTGAAAATTCACCCACTTCCCGTTCACCTAGCCAGAGCCGTAGTGAAGGCGGTGCGAGCGGTGCGGCCGCACCGGGCGCCAAAATCACAAAATGTCAAATTTTAACTGATCAGATCTCTGTAGGCTAATCACTTTATAATAATAATTATATTAGTCTTTTTTGTGTAATGGCAAAGCATCCGTGAATTTATCCAAATAAATCGATGTTTTCTTATAGCTAGGCGATGCAAGGCTTAAGAATCAATGCTGCGTCATAGAGCATGTCAAAGTTTGAACGAACGCCCAAAGTCAATTTAATTCTTTTAAGGCATAATTTGTAGTAGTGAATCTTTTTCGCGCTGGGGGCGCCAGATTTGAACTTCGCATAGGGCGCAATTTTTCCTTACTATGGCTCTGCACCTAGCGACATGAAACTTTCAAGACTGATGTATTCTACGTGACAATACACTTTTTCACTGTCACTGCTCATCTACCGCCTTTAGTTTCGCCGCAAAAAAGTAATTAAAGTGTCGTTCTCATGTTTTCCTCAGTAGTAGGCTTTGAAATTTGCTACATCTAAATGCAAATAGAAAGYGGRTTTTCGCCTAGTAGGCTTTGATAATTCAGTCAAAAATATGTGGGAAGTGGGTGAAATAGATACAGAACCGCAAACATATGACAAATTATAAAAGCTTGTACACCAAATTTTTTTTTGGTGTGATTATACTTTTTAATTTAAAAAATTGTTTTTCAGTTTATTTTAATTCTTTAAAATTTTTATTCTAAAAATGTTTTATTTATTATTAGATAATATTTTATGTTTTATATAAATTATTTTGGTTTAATTCAATAAAATTCTGTATTTTAAAATATATTTTTTTATTTTTAATTATTTTTTTTCGATTAATATTTGATAATGAAAAATTATTTTAATTTAATTCCTAAAAAATTCTCTTATTGTTTTTTTTGTATTTGAATTATTTAAATGTCTGTTTTTGTTTCATATTTTACTTTAATGGTTTGAAAATTTTTTCTTAATTATTTTTTTTATTTTTACAATTAAAATGTTTTATAATTTATAAAATCACATAAAAAATAATTTTTTGAAAAATAAAATAATTTTTTTATGGAATTAAAATAAAATAATTTAATTAGTATTAAAAAATATCAAATATTAAATGAAAAAAAATTTAAAAATTGTTTTTTTTAATATTTTACTTTTAATGTTTTGAAAATTTTTTCTTAATTAAAAATTTTTTTTATTTTTACAATTAAAATGTTTCATAATTTATAAAATCACAAAAAATAATTTTTTTATGGAATTAAAATAAAATAATTTTATTAGTATTAAAAAATCTCAAATATTAACTGAAAAATTATTTTAAAAATAAAAAAAATTTAAAAATTGTTTTTCTTTAATATTTTACTTTAATGTTTTGAAATTTTTTTCTCAATTAAAATTTTTTTTATTTTTACAATTAAAATGTTTCATAATTTATAAAATCACATAAAAAATAATTTTTTGAAAAATAAAATATGTTATTATGGAATTAAAATAAAATAATTTAATTAGTATTAAAAAATATCAAATATTAACTGAAAAATATTTTAAAAATAAAAAAAATTTAAAATTTTCTTTAAATTTAAAATTTAATTTTTTCAGTTAATATTTGAGATTTTTTAATACTAATTAAATTATTTTTTTTTAATTCCATAATAAAATTTATTTAATTTTGATTTTATAAATTATGAAACATTTTAATTGTAAAAATAAAAAAAATTGTTTCCATTGATTGATTCACTGCAACCGGTGATGATCAATAAACAAATACGACCGCAAATTCGATCTGCTAACAAAATCGATTCAGGTGGAGGCTCCGTTGAAACTATCGAGTTTCTATGTTGTCGATTCGATCATCAAAAACGTCGGCAGTCCTTATAAGGAAATGTTTGCCGAAAAGGTTCTTGATGCTTTCGTTCACACTTTCCAGGCTGTAAGTATTCGATATTATTTCCCGATTTTCGTTGGGACGGTTTCGATGTTGAAAGAAATAAATTTTTATGAAATCGTGTTTTTTTGTTTTTTCTATTATTAGAATTATTATACTAAAATATTGATTGGAAAAAATGGGACGGAAAAAAATCAATTAAAAAAATATAAATGTATTGGAAAAATAATAATTTCGATCGGTTTTTTATTTATTTGTTCGTTAGAAAATTTTGCAAATAAATTAATATTTTTTTAAATTTATTTATAATAATTAATTTCCATAGATAAATATAAAAATAAATAAAAATTACTGAAATAAAAAAATACAAATTTTTTTACAAATAAATAATTTAAATTATTTAAATAAATTTTTGTTTACGAAAATTATGGAAATTATAATATTTTTCTATTATTAAAATATTTTAAATAATTTAGATAATAATTATCAAATATTTTATTTATATTTATTTGAATATAATTAATTTTTTAAAAATTAATTAAGATAGGTAAATAATAAAATAAATAAATACTATTCAGAATATTTAAATATTAATGACCTGTTTTATTATATTTTTAAAATTAATTTTACTAATAAATAATAATTTCTATCGGCTTTTTAAATTTTTAAATATATTTTTGTTTAAGAAAAATATTGAAAATAAAAAA
>MQRK01241658.1:8846-22237 GCA_001938485.1 Girardia tigrina | reverse complement strand
TAAAAATGATTATAATATTTATATAATACTGATATAATAATAATAATACTAAATTAATAATAATAAAATATAAAAATAAAATAATAATAATAAATGATAATTATAAATATAATAATAATGTTAAAATAATAATAAAAATAATACTAAAAATTATAATAATAATAATAAATAATAACAATAAATCTAATAAAAATATAGTAATAAATAATAATAATAATAATAATACCAATAATAATCAAATAATAAATCTAATTATAATAATAAAAATATAATAATAATAGTAATAATTACCAAATAAAAAAAATAATAAATAAATACTAACAATAAATAATAATAATTAATAATAATTAATAATAATAGTAATACTAATAATAAAATGTAATAATAAAATAATCATAATTTTTATTATACAAATTTACAAAAAAAATAAAATGATATTTCAAATTATAATATTTATACACTTTATATTTTTTATCTCTAATAACTACCCCAAGTCCCTGAGCACTGAGCTCAAACAAAAGGGCAGTTACAAAGAGATTGAACCCCACATTTTTATTTTATTTTTAAATGTTTTATAATTTTTTTTTAATTTATTTTTTAGGAGAGTAAGAAATTTCTTTTTAAATTTATATGTTACAAATATTTTCAGTTCCCGAACAGAGAAGAAGAGAAAAAAGAATGCAGATGTATTGAGATTACCAATCTTTAACATAAATTATAAAGAATCGAAAGGACGACCAAGTATAGAGTTTCGCATAAAGAATAAAAATGTACAGTGCCTGTTGGACACAGTGGCCCGAGTCAATGTAATTAAAGCAGAGATTATCAAAGATATGAAAGATATCAAAATCAAAGAAACAAAAAGACGTATACACTGTGCAAACGATTCGGAACTTATAAACTATGGTATTGTTCAACTAAAAGTGATAATTGAGAGGATAGAGAAAACAATTGATGTTTAATAGTGAAAATAGATTCGGAAATGATAGCAGGAATAGATTTTTTCGACAAATTTTGAATAAAGTTGAAGAAAGAACCACCTCACACAGAAAATGTATTAGTAATACGAGACAACCCCTCTGATGAGGATAGACTAAAAAGAATTAAAGAGCTGTACGAAAATAAAATCGGTGACCAACTAATGGAACTGTTAACAGAATTTAAATCAATGTTTATGACCGACAAATAGGATATTGGAAAAACCTTACTGACAAAACATAAAATCGAAACACATGGAGAGCCGATATTAGTGAAACCGTATCGACAACCGAAACATTTCGAAGAAAAATTAGACGATGTCATTAGAAATTATGAAGAAAACGATATTATCGAAAAGTGCAGTTCCCCGTAGAATTTCGATCTGGTATATGTTTGAAAAAGGAGAAACAGGACATAAGAGTGTGCGTAGATTTTCGACAATTAAACAAAATCACTGTCAGACCTGTTTTTCCAATCCCAAATGTAAAAGAAATGCTAAACACACTCAATGGAGCAAAGTACTTTACCACGATCGACTTAGGAAGTGTATACCATCAAGTAGAGCTAGAAGATGAATCAAAAATCAAAACAGCATTTTCAACAAAGAATGGTCAATACTGTTTAAAGAGAATGCCGTTCAGAATTGCGGTGGCACCAGCAACGTTCCAAAAACTAATGGTAAATGTTTTGGGCGAATTAAACTGGAAAGAGGCAGTTGTACATTTAGATAATATTCTAATTTTTGCGAAAGATAAAAAAGAACACATCAAACGACTTGAACATGTATTTAGTAAAATAAAGGAATCGGCTCTAAGAATTAATCCGGATAAATACAACTTCTTGGTTGAAAGTGTTGTCCTATCGGGTGATATTAACAAAAATAGAAGTTAAAAGAATAAGATTTATGTAATATTTTCAATATTTATTTGATATACACACTTTACAAATATTTAATCGAATTCCAAATATTAAAAGAGAGGGCTTAAACCTTATGACAAGATTTTGTAATTTAGATAAAGCGAGAAGAGTAATCACTTTCTCGGATTATTTTGAGTATATATAAAATATAATTTAAGTAATATATAATTTATATAGTTAATTTCTGATTTGTACTTTGATAATCCAACTTCTCGTCAATTAAATTCGTCTCGACGTTCGCCTTTTTTGTAGTTTATTTTAAATTGATCGCGAGTTTTTTATATTACGGCTCGTAGACTAAATTATCTCAGCTGGAGATAATTTATGCAGATCTTCAAATTCTTATTCAAATCAACGAATTCTTTTCTTGCACTTTAAAACTCAATCTTGTAAATATAACCCTGACCTTCTAAATTCTTAATTAATTATATAATTAAGGGTCTTATTTTTGTTAGGAATTTTATTCTCTTTTCTCTTAAAACCTTCTTTTTATACTCTTCTTTTTAATTTAGTTTCTTTTTGTTTACATCTTAAAATAGTTAGATTATTTTATTGATATAAATATTTCTTAAACTAATCTTATTTATTTACTTTCTTACAAAATCTTAATTCAATTATTTATATATAAACTATATTTATTTTGATAAAAAGATAAATAAAATGTTATTTTATCTGTTAATTAAAACAAAAATTTATTTTTTAAATTTTATTATTTATTATCTCGACAAAAGGACAAAGTTTTTTCGATATGTGATCAGCAAAGATGGCATAGAAATAGATCAGACAAAGATCGATGCGATTAGCAAGTTTCAGAACCCATCATGTGTTAAGCACTTAAGAAGTTTTTTGGGTTTAACAAACTATTTCAGAAACTATCTAAGACTACGCAAAGTATTCAAAAGTATTGGAATGACTGTGAACAAAAGGGACAAATATTTTAATCTAAATTAAGAACACTGTTTTTATATTTGTCCAATTACTTAGTTCAAACTCCCACAGTTCGTAATACAATCTATGTACTGAAACCACTATATATTTGCAAATAAAAAATAAGTTCATGATAATAAATTTTTATTATTTTATAAATTATTAAAGAAATTTCTTTCATCAATAATTATCCCTTACAAATTTTTACAATCATTGATCAAAAAAGAATGCATTTTCTTCTTGATTCCGAAGAACTTCTGAATCGATTTTATTAACCCTGATAACTTGTTTGAAAGGTTCCGATCGATAAACGACCTTCCTACCGTGATGGTATCTAGGAGGCATTAAAGCATTTGCCATTGCCTTTTCTATCTTTAATTGCTCTGCGTCAATGCAAAATTGTTTTTGGCGTAAACGTGCAGCCTCTCTTTTACGTTCATCAACTTGTTTTTTCGCTTTCCAAACAATCGATTTATCGTGAGACTGTAATTCGACATAAAGTGCATCGATCAGGATTTCTAATTGACAAAGCATTTCTAAAGTATTACTTTTACTCGAATCCACTTTTTCGAACACCGAATGATAGAGAATACTGATTTTACCGTGCAAATAGTCCATCATTTCGTCGGGAGTTTTCAAATCCGTTTCACCGAAATAAAATATCTTTTTATATCGTTCTAAATCATTAAACGTGTTTAAAAACTTTTCCGTTTCATTGATGCAATTTATCGAATCCTCTAAATTAAAGATCTTTTCTTTTTCCGCAACAATATGTTTGTTAATCTGTGACATTTGTTGATTCATATCGCGCTTGATATTTTCGATTCTCTGTTTCATTTGATCACACATTTCTTCTTGTTCTTGAACGTTTTCAATGAGACTCAAATTGTTGGCCTCTAACTCACTGAGTACGTCAATGAGATCTTGAGGATTCTCGAAAAACAAATCGTCTTCCAGCAAGTCATTAGCGTCCAAATCTCCATCGTCATCGTCGTTCGGAGACAAAACGACTTGAATTTGTGAATTGATTATGTCAGACACATCGGAAACGTTATCCTCATTACTACTGTTACTAAACCCTAAAAGAATCATTGTTTTCAGTTTTTCCAATTGTTCCTTCGTTAAGGAAGTTGGTTTTTCATTGGAATTCCCACTTTCCTCATTATTAGTGTTCGATATCACTCTTTCATTATTATTGCTCAAATTGAACATACTCATTTTTTTTGATTTCAGATTGATATCGCTTCCGTCATCCGATTCATTGGAATGCTGACCTCGTTCCATTTCCACTTCTTTTAAAATTGCATCAATTTTCAATTCATTCATCAAACTCGTTCTCTCTAAAGCCTGTTTCCGTTCCCGTTGTTTGTGACATTTTCTCAAAAATTCCTTATATGTTTTCAGTTTTAAATATTCTTCTTCCAATTTCACACATTCGGCATTCAAGTGAGCCATATTGTATTGGGCACGTTTAACGAGGTCGGAAATTTTGTTCTTTTTATGCGTTTCTTTTTCCGCTATTTTAATCGCGTCTGACGTGTTTTGACAAATCACTTTGATATATTGATCGTGAGTCTCGTTGATCTGTCTCAGTCGTTCGTTTTCGTTGACAATATACAATTCTTCTTCTTTGATAATCTCATCTAACTCGAGATATTGTTCTTTTTTTATATCGATTGCCAGATCCAACAAACAAATTCGACGTTTATCGATAAGAAATTCCGTGTTCGATATGAATTTCGATTTTGGTTTCAAATCGACTTTCGATTTACGAAAGGCATCTGCCTTTTGCTTTTCCAACAGTTCTTGAATCGTCAAATCGTATTTTAATTTTTTCAAATGGTAATTTGCATTGAATTTAATTCTCGTACTTCGCTTGACAACCTTATCGGCTCCGTTACTTACAATCATGTGCTTTTCGAAATTCTTTCTATCATCTTCTAATTTCTTCAATTCTCTAATCCTGTGCATTTTTATTTCTGTATACGGATTAACGGTCACTTCCATTTCTTTTAAATAATCAGGAACTGTGGGCATAATCGGCCCAAATCGCTCGGGAGGTTTGTTAATATTAATGATCGGATCAATGATCTTTTGAAAGTGGGTTAAGGTTGGAAATTTGAACTGGATATTCGAAGGATTCAACTTCTTGGGATCTTTAGACATTTTAAAATTTAAAATTTATTAATTTAAATATTGAATAATTATTGACTTTTTGTGATTATCAGAATATTTTTAAAACTTATAATTATAATCTGAGTTTAAATACTGAATCATACAGTTTACAGGGACTAACTGGATTTTAAGAATAGCAATACTAGTTTAATCCGATCACGTCTAATCCTTCCTACTCTATTATGCGAATTTATTTTCTTTTATTAAGGACTGAGTTCAACAAATATTACTAACTTTAAATCTCTATAACTCCAACATAAATTCACAAATTACAAAAAACTAATCAAGTCGGCTGTTGTTTGAATAAATCAAAATAAAATTCATTTTAGTATTCATTTTAAAATTTCATTTTTCATAAATATGTCGACAGAAACAGGAAATCACGAATTAATTATTCGTTTATTTCAAGAAAATCCACAATAAAGTCAGAAAACAATTACCAGAAAGGCAAAGAAGGTTTGTCAGGAAACAGTTTCTAAAGTTATTAAAAACTGCAATGATAACTTGAATGTTTTCAGAAAAAATGGTTCGGGATGAAGTGTTGGGTATTAGAAATCTTTAATATAATTATTTACTTTTAAAAACACAAATCTTTGGTCTTAATTCTTTAAACTTTAATCTGAAATCTGACTCCAATTAATCAGAAAGGACTTCCAAAATAAATATATAAATGAATGAACACAGAATTCTTTTTCAAAACTTTATTTTCCAATAACACAAAATAGCACATAGCTTATATTGTTCAATTCAATAATCTCAATAGACGTATTCACAAACGGATATACGATGCGAGTTTATCAGATCACAGTTTGTTAATTTTCAAACTCTAAATCTTCTAAATGAACGATAACCGTTAAACCCTTAAAGTCAAAATGAACTTTCTTCTCCTATACAGGATACTTAGTTCGTCTTCAACTTCAAGAAAAGAAATAAAAATAAAGAATTTAAATAAATTTACTCTACATGGATTCTTCTTAAAAATTTGTTGCAGGAAACTATTGGTGTCCTTATGACTGAATTCGTTGTTGTTTATATACTAATTTTTTCTAACCTTGAAAATTGATCAAATAAAACAAAGACTAAAATATTTTTAATTTTGATTCCAAATTTTGCTAAACTAAATATTATTTTGTTTGAAATTAATAATTTTATCAAAAGAATTATTTTGAATTTTTTTCTTATTAAAATTTTATCAAAAGTGTTCATATGCATTTTTCGAAATCCTAACAGAAGAAAGGGTTTTCCATGTACACAGAATGTGAAGAAAGTAAAGGCTCTGTTAGAGAGAAATCCTCGTCTATCAAATCAAAAACTGGCGGTAAAGGCAAATTGTAGCGAGAAAACAGTTCGGAAAATTAAACAGTATGTGGGTTTAAAACCGTATCAAATTCAAACAGTACCAGATCGGAACGCTAATAAGAACGTAGAGAATAAATGGTATTTTAAAATATTTATTTCAAGTTAAGCCCTTTGAAAACAGAAGTTTCGGCATATTTATTAAGCAGTTATTTGAAGAAATCTTACCACACAAAGCCGTAATAATAATGGATAACGCATCTTTCCATAAGCATGCCAATATCGAAGAAAGTTTTCACAATTCATCACACAAGCTTGTTTTTCTTCCACCATATAAAAGTAATTTTATTTTTATTCAAAATATTTAAAGTAAATATTTTAAATAACATAATTTTCTTCCAGTTAGTTCAAATTGGGATGAGAAATATTAAACATTGATAGATGAATTCAAGTGAAATCAATACTATTGATCGCCATAGAGATGATCAAAATTGGGAATGTAATAAATGTTATACCAAATGTGTGAGTTCTCTTAACGATGTTGAAAAAGAATATCTATAAATGCTTGTCCTTATTTTATTATAAAACTGATCTGTTTATAAAATTGCTTTTGGTTTTTTATCTTTTTGATATTTTTTTACACAATCAACTCAGAATATTTGAAAAATGAAAACAAATTATTTTTCAAAAGAACTTCAATTTGTTAAATTTAAATATATTAATAAATTTAATAAGGTTTTATTATTAACAGTGTAAAATACCCGGAAATATATGCAAATAAGTTTTTTTACAAAAAATATTGATAGATAAATTAATGGATAAATGAACGTTTTACAATAGTCTTTCCGATTTAAATAAAGCAAAATAAAAGAATCACTTTTTCCTAGGACGAATGATTCTGAAATAACTTGAAATATCAAATATTATTCTTTTAAAAGAATGTTGAATTTTAGCTAATGAAGACATTTCAACATCATTTTCTCTCTTTGAAAAAGTTTCATCTAATGTTCCTCTTGTGAAAGGAATTCGTACATGGAGGTTAAACATTCTGTTGATAAACAAATACATATATAAACATGCAAGAACAGTAACAGTTAAAATGATGCATGTTAGCATGACTAATTTGACAATTTTGTCCACGGATTGAAATAATTCTTTTCGTCTTGAATTCGCATCAGTTTTTACAATCATTGTTCTATCTACTTTACCATTCTCATTCTGTAACTCTTCTTTTGACATAAAAGAATGTTGAAATCCAATTAAGCTGTAGGAAGGATTTTTATTAAATGTTGACTGTTCTAAAATAAAATACATTTTAAAATAATTTAGATCAGTTTTCTTGTAAATTATAAGGTGTTCTTTTCGATTAATGACTGAAAATACGAAAGAAAAATCTCTCAGAAAAATTGAATTTCCAAAGAGGAAATTTTAAATTCAAATAGAAATATAATAAAAATGATAAATATTGAATGATGTTAATTAGGGTGACCAGATGCCTAAAACCGATAGTAGGACAATTATTGATAAAAGCCCGGACAAAATTCGGACAGTTACATATTTCGTTGAATCCCCTGCGTTAGATTAAATGAGATATTTCTTACAATATGTTAACAAGTATTTTTGTATATAAATTTTTTTTGTAAATCTAGCCTTCATTTTCTATGGTGTTTGTAAATGATTTTGGGGTATATGGACAACATTTTTTATTTTTATTTCACTTTATTTTAATTAATTTTCCTTTTGAATAATTATTTCGTGCACTTTCCTTCGATTTATAAACATTCGTGTATCTTCGTGTTTTGCATCAAAACAACAAGAAAGAAAGATCATTTGTTTACAAAGGGAGATGAAGGCAAGGAAAAGGTGTATACTTTTAGGATGACAACAGCTTAAGCTGACAGAAATTTTTCTAAATTGTCATTATACAGAATTTGAATTAAATAAATATTTAATTAATATTAAATTTCTCGAGTAATAATTATTAATTAGATGAAAATTTTTTGAAACCCAAACAGTTTTTCTAATCCTGTCCGGACGCCCTGGACAAGCATAAAAACCCGGACATGTCCGGTTACCACATTTTAATTAAATTAAGAGAGAAAATATGAAAACAGAGAATGAAAATTATAAGCTCAAGAAATATAAATGACAAAAGTAAATTTTTTTAACAGAAGACTCTATAAAAAGAAGAAATAAATTATGTTTTAAACATTTTAATCACAATTTAAGTTTATGAATAAAATATTTCGGCTATCAGTTTTTGGACATGTATTCTGGTTGTTCTTCAAGTATTTCTTGAATGAATGCTTCTGTTAGAGAATGGCATAGAGAAAATAATAATCCATCCTTTTAACATTTAGAAATTCATAGAAAACACCAAAAAGAGTAAAATTTCAATGAAGTATGCATATAACAATAAACAATGGACACAATTAACAAAAGACAGTATTCAACATGTAAAGAGAATTTCTATAACTGTAATAGAAAAACCAGTTTAACTGATGATATGGAAGTCATTGAATAAAATATTTTTTATTAATCCTTTCACTACGTAATACTTTTTCAGATTTTATATTTTTCTGCAAATGGTTCGGTAAAAAAAATTTCAACGAAAAAATCATTTTTTACACTTTTGATGAATAAGTTAGGCAACGAGGGTACTTTGAAAACTTCAACAGATCCGTTCGAATTAATATACAAAATAGTTGATACCAATTTTCATGTGCGTAAATATAGAATTTGATGTCTCTCTGTTAAGTAATTTTAATTGGACTTCACTTTGAATAGAGCAAGTTTTGTAAGTTATCTTAAATTAATAAAACTGAAAAGTGTACAGTTAACAAATATTTTTCGAAAAAATGCTGGATGGTGACAAAAATTTATAAAGATATGCAGAATACTTTAAGAGACGCTGCTTCATGATAAACAACTGATTTTGCGAATGAATTTAATTATGGCCCTGATAGTCTAGCATATGACCCACAAAATAGATGATAAAAAGTGTTACAATTCATGAAATTGTTTTATTCGAACTTTGTAATTCGGAGTTTTTGTCACGCAAAATGATGCGACTACAAAATCTTCATAGAATGATAATTTTCCAGGAGAATCTAGACTATTCTAATTCCAAAAAAAATCAATTTTGTCCTAAAATTTGAAGCAACAGACCAAACCTGAGTTCACTATTATAAGCCTAAAACAAAACCAAAATAAAAAAAGTTCTTGGGCTGTTTGGTAATCGTTTGTAATGACGTGAATTTTTAGTTTCAACATTGACGATTATCAAATATTCCAAAATAATAATTTCAAATTTCAATGTCGCATAACCATTTATTTCGAATATTATAACAAATTTCAATGATGCTTATTCAAACAAATAGAGTAGAACTTGGCTATTCCGACATGGCGGGTGATTTGAAAATATGCCGGAATATACAGTTTGCCGAAATAGAGAGAGTCAGAACAAATACCGTGATTGAAAAATGGCGATTTTCAAACTTGCTGGATTAGACATGTTGCCGAATTAAAGAGGGTCGGATTAGACACGTTCAACTGTACAACCTTTCCTCAACCTGGATAATAATTTTTTTTCACATCGATAATAAATTTTTTTCATAATTTTTTTCTCAGTCTTTTCAATATATTTTTTACTAACATAAAATTACAAAAAAAAACAAAAATATTACAGATTTCTCCAAGTTAGAATTGATTATTTACAATAAATGTTTCAGAAATGAAAGAGAAAGATGGGATTCAATTGATATATATATATATATATATATAAATATATATAAGATATATTAATAAATAAATCTTACGTTTCATTTCAGATTCATTTTCATTTTTAAGAGAAGATATTAATTTCGATATATATTTAGTTGACATATGATCTGGGCCATAAATCATAGTTTTAATTTTTAAACATTTTTCTGCATACATCAAGGCTAAATTTATTCTAATTTGATTAATTTAAATATTTGTTAAGTAACTAATCTTACTGTTGATTTTCTTTAAAATAATTAATAAGATATTCATATTCGATTGCTCTGTCTTTCGTGTACTCGAGCTGTTCGTCTTTTGATGAATCAAGTTGAATGGACTGAGCGAACTTATCGTTCGATAATTCTATAAATATTTGTCAAATTCACTTTTTAAATTATATTTTTGATTTTTATATACGTTAACTATTTCTTGTAAATCTTCGAACCTATTTACAAAAACATGCATAACATTTTTAGGTGGGAATTATATATGAATACAATTTTTAAAATTCATTTTATGTCAAAAATACGGGATGCAAATAAGTAAAATTTGTACTCATGTATAAAGAGCACATACATAATTCATGTATTTTTTTCTGAAAAAGGCGCGCGTTATGCGCGAAGATTGACGGAAATCGTATTTCACTTACTACTTGGTTGATTATATTTATTTTCTAGTGATTTATAAATTTTTAATAACTAAAACTGTAAATATCAATAAGACTTAAATGATCAAAGTATTTATTTATTATTAAGAATTAGTTTAACAAATAGAATGGTAAATCACTATAACATTTTTAGTCTTCACACGAATGCCACTCGGCAAAGCCGTGTCATCCATTCTTTTAAAAAAGTCCTGATGAAAGAACAATCAACTATAAAGAGTGGTGCATCAGTGTATCTTGACGACGTCTTAGTGGCCATTAAAACATTAGATGAACACTACACAATCTATTAGATGAAGTTATCAAAAGAGTAGGTGATGGTGGATTCCGTTTGAACCATGAATTGTGCAATTTTTAAAAAAAGCAGTTTGAATTCATTGGACATATCGGATGGCATATAAAAAATTATTAACACTAATCCCCATTTTTAAATTATTCGTTTTTTTCCATTTTAATTGCTTTTTCAATAAGACATGATTTTATTTGTTTATTTTTGATTTTTAGCATTTTTTAAATGTAGATTTTTATGCAAAAATATATATGAGAAAAACGTATATTCATCGTCTGCTAGAAAAGTAGAAAGAAAATAATAGATCCATTGACGACGAAACGCGACGATAAAGAGAACTGTTGTAAATAAGATAATTGAAAAATAGAGAACGACATAGAAAATTTTTGATCAACCCCAGATCAAAACCGAAGTTAAAGATAGCGGAAAAGAATATTTATCTGGTGAAAGGAATTATAGACCAGGAACGAAAACTTTAAAGTGCCGAATATCTTAGGAGACCGGGATATCCCGAATCTTAGGGAAAGGACCAAGCATAATGCAGCAAAATTAAATATTAAGATATCCAGTTGACCCAGTGATTGATAGAGACAATGAATGGTGTAGTGCCGTCGATAAAAAAAACTGAATAAAAACATTAATAAAAAATATTTTTTGATAGCGCAAAAAAAACTCTTGTTTAAATAATTGAAATAATTAAATGAACAAATAAAATCGGTGTGAAATTTGAAATGAAAGAAATGGTTTACGACGAATCGCTTTATATTTTTTTCCTGAAATCTGTACTTTCCATTAACTGTTCTACAATTTGCTGTGTTGTCCATGTGACTGGTGGATAACTGGATTCGACACGAGAATTCTCACAGACTGGAACTCTCGTCTCTCGTTCGCGCGGTGAATCGGTCCGATCGAACTCGCCGGGGGCACACGCTTCCTGCACGCCGTAACTCAACACGCTCTCGGTTCTGGCTCGACGGCGAATCAGACGACACGTCGACAGCGACGGGGTTTCCTGCAGTCGCCACTCTCCCCTACGACCCGACGGTGGCCCCCGTCTCCGGTGGAAGCGGGTCTATCAAGCGTCTGGAGTCTCACTGACTCTGCACAATTAAGTGGTCGGGGATGCGTTCATTCCGGAGTAACATCCCCACCTCAAATAGAGATTTAATGTCTCTAATTTAATGTTTTACAAGTTTAAGAGCAAATACAGGGTTATGTAATATGATATTTAAAATTATTCATTTTTATTTAAATTTCTTAATTCGGATTACGCATCATTTTGATGATTTAGCATTACTTTATTGAAATTTTAGACATTATGGAAGATAACTATAATGAATATCATGATCTGTTGGACTTAAATGAAGAAGATCTAGTGAAAACCGAAAAAAAAGAAAAACAATTACCGACGAAATTCTTAAAAGAATATGCAAATGCATGGAAACAAATTATTCAACAAAACATCGCAAAAGATTGTGAAATTACACAACAAACTACATGCATATAACTGTTGCTGATCGGTTGAAACGGCACTGATCTTTTAGGTTCATGTCACCAGATATAAATCGTTTGTACCACCTTGCAATTGTAACATGATTGACTTTTCATGACCTAATGTATCACATATCCATTTTGCATATCTAGTTGATCATTTGAGTTTCCAGCAGTACCGGATCAAAATTAGAAGCTCAATTTTGTCAATTTACATCTTGTATTTTGTTTTGTAATAATAATAAATATACAAAATATAAAATGTATAAAAAAATCTTTAAAAAATATTAATTATTAGCTATTAGCATTATAATATTATGCAAGTATATTAGTGTATTTACAACAAAATGTATTTCTTTCTATAGTGTATTAGAACGTTTCGGCCAACCTCATATTTAAAAGATTTTTTGTAAAAAAGGTTTTTCTGTTTAATTTTCACATTTCCGATCTTTTAAAGTGACAATGATTCACTAATACAACACTTCGAGAACATTTACAATACTTAGATGCATTAAGATTGATTTTTTAGGAATCTACGATAATTATCAATCATTTGCTTAAAGAAAGATATACAACGAATTGGGCAGACTTGCTCCAGGAGAATTTAGTTTGAACATAACAGTGCAGAAAACGAATAGTGATCATAACCGCAGAAATAATACTCAGAAGACAAATTAGATATTCAGGTTGGTTACCAATGAACAGTACAGATATAATAAAAGGAATTAAAGTAAAACAAACCAATTACTCAAAAATAATGCGACGAAAATTTCAGGCAGCAAAGTGAATTCAATAAAGAAGATTCGAGGTAAACATCAAGGCAAGTGTGAAGGTTCATATAAATGATATAAGCTACAAACTGTTTAACTCTGGCACAAATTTGTCACCCAT
>MQRK01241654.1:0-10374 GCA_001938485.1 Girardia tigrina | reverse complement strand
GCATGATTGAAATTCTTCGAGATCATCTCAAATCGTTTGGCATTTCAATGGAAAAAGATTTGGTTGGATCCACACAGGATGGAGCTGCAGTTAATAAAAGATTTATCAGCCTCATTGATACTATCTGTCAGTTCTGTCTCAATCCCGGATTACACCTTGGAGTATGCGACACTTTGTACAAAAAGAAATCTGAAATTGAAGAACCCATCATCATTGATGAAAATCCAAATGAGGAAGATAATTTTGATGAACCAACCGATTTTGAATTAATCAATGAAAACCATAATGAGATCGATTATCATGAAATACTCAAATAGTCTCGCAAGATTGTCAAATTCTTCAAACATTCACCTGTTCGAAATTATGTGCTTCAAACAAAAGGCGAACTGAAAATCTACAAAAACTGTTTAATGCCATTTTGACCATCAAACCTACTTCCACGGACGTAGAACGCGTTCTTTCGGTCACCTCAAGTTTTTGCACAAAAATTCGATATCGCCTGTCAGATAAATCACTGGTCTTCTTGAAATATTTTTATAATAAATCAAATAAATAATTAAAAGGCTTTAATTTCATATTAAAAAGTTTTTTTCCATACAATTAATTTAATAAAATTCAAAAAACTGTTAAACAGCTGTTAACAGCTGTTTTTTTAAAAAATCAACAGTTAAACAGCTGTTTTTTGAAAACCACTGTTTTTCAGAAACCCTAGTCTGGTTTAATGTCAGTTACAACTATGAACGTTATATTTCTCTGTTTGTCTTTGATATTTACATTCACTGATATCTTACCAATACATTCTAGTTCACTGTTATTAGCACAATGTAATTTAATATCTGCTGCTTCCAATTTCACATCTTTTTGTTTGTCAAAAATTGTCTTGCTCATGACGTTCACTCTAGCCCCAGTGTCTAATAAACAGTCCTCCTTGATATGTTGTATTTTTACTTTTACACTTGGCCGACCTTGCATTTTGTTGTATACGTTATTTTCAGCTTTCCCTTCTTCTATGGTTAAAATCCTGGGTTCTTCGCTAGTATTTCTGTCCTCTACTAGTTCAACTAAACATTTTCAATAATTATCTCCGCATACATCTTTTTTTTAAAACTTCCAAACTTTATCATTTGCGTTCCATTCTACTGCTTTAATATTTTCTGATTTGTCACTCATTACGTCTATAATATTTGTTATACTACTTTCATTATAAATACTGATATTTTGGGAGTCCTTTATATTTATTAGTTTATTGTCCCGACTGGCTCCACTTCTGTCGAGGCTCTGTCTTTTGGGTGATCTTCCTCCATTACAGATTCTTCATATTCTTCTTCAATGATCGCTACTAATTCTCTATTGTCTCCTCTTCTCATGTCTTCTCTATCTCTATATTGTCGTTGATTGTAACCCCCTCCTTGATAATTGTTATTCGTTGATCTTTATTGGTTTCTTCTCTCGTTTAAGTTAGTGTAAAATTCGTCCTCCCGATGACATCTATTATGGCACCATTTACATTTGATATTCGGACAGTTTCTTCTTACATGTCCCTGCTGTCCACAACCATGGCATTTGATTTGTCTCCTTTCTGTACAGTTTTTTTTCTAATATGTCCCTCCATTCCACATCCGAACCATTTCTTAGTCTCCCGTTGTCTATTTGTTACGCTGGAGTATTGGTTTCTCTCCCAGTTTTGATCATTAGTATATTTGTTCTTTTCTGTGCCCCCGACTCTTGTATGCTTTTATTCAAATCTATTATTATTTTGAGTCACAGCATCTTTGTAGCTCCTAGGTCTGTTCTGCATTCCGTTCTCTCTCTCTACGTTTATCTGATCCTCCATATTCTTAATCTCGTGTATCATTTTGATCTTTTCTTTTATTTGTTCTACTCCTTTTACATTATTCATCCGAACTTCTTTCTTGATATCCATGCCATCACAACAGTTCAATTATAATGTTTCCATTATACTTTCTTTTGACATGTTATGTTGCATAATTCTTTCTGCCATCTTTTCTATTTTTTCGAAAAAAAACTTCAGGTATATCATCCTTCATCCCATACCGGCAAACTTCCGACCAATTCTCAAATAGCGAAGATGTCTTACCAAATGCTTTTCGAAGTCGATTTTTATAACCACTTATCGACTTATCAACGGTCTTATATTTTTCCTCCATGTCTCAGTTCAATAGACACAAGACAATGACGACTTGTTTCGCTTTTGCCACTCCTGCGAATTGAAGGACCATTTCACATTCTTCTATGAACGTCTCCACAATATCACCTTTCCTGAACTTTTCAGGTAGTAATTGTTTCGTGAAGTTGTCCAAAGCAGCGTTGTTCGCTATGTAAGTAGCGTTTATGTCACCTTCAGTATTATCAAATTCCGAAGTCATAATTTAACACCACAAAATTTATTAATATCAACAATTCACATATTTAAACAATTCACATATTTTCTTAATAATTCAATTATTTCACCCAAAATTAATTCATTAAATTTTTTCAATTAAATTTTTTTAAATTTACGAAATTTAAACTTTAAATTATTTTACATTTTTTTTACGAAACTTTATCATAAAAAAATTATTAATTTAAATTTACAATAAACTCTTTTATTAAAAAAATATTTATTAAAATATTAATCCGTTAATTATTTATTTCAAAATTTATTTAAACTTATTTAACTTTTATTAAAATATATCAATTGTTATTACTGTAAGTGTATTTTAAATAAGTATTTTTTATCATATTTTTACCCTATATTTTAATTTTTTAATTTATTTCTTTTAAATTTTCAAATTAAAAAAAATAATAAACTATTTTCGCGAAACTTAAATTTAAACTAACCCCTTATAAATGATAAAATGAATATCGTTAAATGAATAATAACATAAAAACAAGACATTGAAAAGTAATTTATATTTTGTTAATAACATATTAGCAATAACGAAACCTTATTCTAAACTGCTTATTATTTTTTACTTATTAAATCAAATTATTTTCGTTACAATATTATATATGCATAGTATTATAATTTTCTCTCCCATAATAATTAACTTTGCATACTTGCAAAAATAGTAGATTGTAGTGGAAATATCCAGGCGTGGTTGAGTATGTAGATACTCTATTAGTTTATTAAAAAGGTGCAACTTTGTAAACATCTGATGGCTTTTGAGTACAGCAATTGGTTACGAATAATTGAATCTGAATCAGGTTTAGATCAACCACAAACCGGTACAGAATTTCTTTGCTTTGTGGGCGAACTTGAATGGTACGAGCAAAGTATGGTATTTTTTTGTTTTGACAATCCTCTGATGAGAGAAAGTGAATCATTAATGTTGACATAGGAGCAGTCCCCCAAATTCTGAGTTTAAATGATAGTTAATAAAGTTACTGCTTTGGAGTGTTCTTCAATTGTGGATCACAGGTAGATACTGCGGATATTTGTGGAACTTGGACTTGTCGATTCTTCGTGAATGAGATCATCAATTGTAACCCAATCAATAAATTCAAATTTATCAGAGTTGGAGAACATGGGATCGATGTCAGTTACTAAAGCGTATAGAAATAATTGCGTAACGAGTTCTGGATTTGTGAGACTACAAATTAAAGAAAGTTCAGTTCCAAGATAGTTATTGAAAGAAATTTTGAGGCTGATAGATTGTCCAGTGTTTCAGCTGTGAAACACTTGTTGAATAATTATGATTGTAATAGTTTATAATGAGTAAAATAAAATTTTCAATTCTTCATTGAGTCCCTTGGAAATTTTGGATTCGAGTTTCTGGGAAAGTTCA
Source organism: Girardia tigrina (assembly GCA_001938485.1). Classification (NCBI taxonomy): domain Eukaryota; kingdom Metazoa; phylum Platyhelminthes; order Tricladida; family Dugesiidae; genus Girardia; species Girardia tigrina. The sequence continues at coordinate 6,586 of MQRK01241654.1, read as the reverse complement.
GAAGGGAGATTTCTGAGGATATTTATATTAAAGAATCGTGTTTGTTGAATAGTGATTTCAGTTTTGATTGCATTTTGCCTCAAGAGCCCGCGTTATACACTGTCTAGACTTCATTTTTTCATGTGATTATAGAATACTTGCATTATTTTTTAATACGAAACAGATTATAAAAATAATCTACGAAACAGTAGATGGTAAACGACCTAGAGATGAACTAGACTATGTCAGGTAGTCATACTTTCTGGTCACGAATTCTTCAGATCATTATATATGTATATTTATATTAAAAGACAAAGAAAGAAAAAAGAAAAACTTTTAAAATTACTTTTCTTATTTTGGAAAAAAAAGAACTGTAAAAAAAGGAATTTGTAAATTGTTATGATTATATCAATTGTTTTAATATGTTAATGTAGAATTAAAATTTTGATTACTAATAAAGATATCGATTTATCATTTGGATTATTAAATTAAAATGTTGATGATAACAGTGGATAATAAACAACATCAAACCGATACATATACGATCCTATTTATCAAGGACGTTTTTCCGTTTACTATTAAAGATAGTAATGCCTTTTTACTAAAAGCAATGGACATAAATAAAAAATTGAAAAGCATGACATTTCAAGCTGTTAAAGAAGACGATAAAAATTTTGGATTAGTGGTTATGGATTAAATATGAATACAGGCTCGGAACTGTTGAATATTTGTATAAAAGAAGTAGAATGACGACGCTTTCAGTTGGGCGTGAAAAAGCGTTCTGAAGAGCAAAATAAAATTAAAGTGATGTTTAATGCGTCAAAAAATGATACATATTTGGTGGGATTCGGCAAGAATATTGCGAGTGGCAGTACGACGGGCGCTATTTCTCTACTATTTCTCTATTTTTTGGTAACGACACCAAGAGCAACAAATGGTGGCCGCATCCTCATGGGCCCGGATGCTGACAGTAAACCCAGTTGCGTATTTAGCTATAGAACTGGGGGGGGGGCAATCAGCCCTCCCAAGCCCCTGATGGATTCTAAATGGCGCCCCCAAGATGACTTTTATAAATGTGTAGTTTTGTGTACAAGATTTAGCTGCATTATGATTAAGTTTCATCCTTAACACTGACACAAGGTCTGTGATGCAGAAGAACTAAATGGATTGGTTTGGTATGTATTATTAACGTGTACACTGCAACATATTGCTGCTGATGCTTTGCCATTTGTAATATTACCATGTCGTGTTGTTAGACATAGATGATGCAGTAGGCTAGCAGGCATAATATATCTGGGAGAATACTACTGAGACTTAAGATTTCACTTTCCACTTGCTGCTTGTACAAGTTTTGTCTATCTATAAAGTCCAACGGGGGTTAATACACTCCAGTTACCACTCTACACTACAGCCATTTATTAATATTAAATATATCCGGATGGAGTAAACCCAAATATTATTAAAAGTCGGTAATAATGATGGGTCAACAAAACTTCATTATTTTTAATAGTTATTTATTTTTTTTGGTGATGCCTACCGCTGGAACAAGATAGCGGGAAGCGTACAAATCGTGTATATTATAGTATTTACTCAATATTAAAATTAGTAGGGCTAGTACTACCTTTATCCTTTTTGGCGCCCCCTGAAAGTTTTCTCGCCCCCACGCACCAAAATCTAAATCCGTCACTGAGTTAACCCCTCCTGCAAAAGTAATATCAAAATTCCATTTTTTGATGGAAATTTATCATTATTCTAATTTAATTTATTCAATATATCCCCGTTATTACTAAAATATGCTAATAAAATACAAAATAAGTTGTAATTCAAAAATTAAAATATATAAAAGTATTTGGAAACCATAAATATGTGCCATAGTCAACTACAACAACATACTGAAACCCTTGCAACAACAAAGAATAGATTTTATGGAACAATCACTATTAAACTATTTAATAATTATTATTGTTCCACCCGATCCCCGAGTTGCCCCGAAGACCGTACGATAGTAGCACAGGCGCTCATGGATTTAAATTGGAGCTCAGACTTGATATGCTGAGCCTTTTTGTGATTTTAATTTAATCGAGATCATCATTTTGAAAGATGAAAAATTTGAATTTTGAAACAACAAATCGAGTCAGAATCCAAAAAATATATATTGATCTCAAAATATTCGCAAGATATACAGACACAAATGTCATCAGATCTATTCGGTGCACCATTTAATCTACTCTTTAAAAATAGGATAATATAAGATAAAGTTTTAGAAGATTTTAAATATTGCTGTTGAAACACATCTTCGTATTATAAAAAAAATTGTGTTTGTAAGAATATAATTATACTGCAAATTTAAAGCTCGGAGACCGTGGATAATGTCAAATCAAACTATTTAAATTGACTCATTTTAGAAAAGAACATTTTGTCAATTCCATGCGCATCAATGGTGATACAATAAAAATTTAGATTCCAGTACGGTGTTAAGCAAGATAATTCAATCAATAAAATCGGAAAGCATCATTCCAACACTACAATCACATAATGAAGAGCATTAATAAATAAAGAACAATCGATAAACATTATCTATTTGAACAAAACATTAGATTTACAAATTCCATTTATCGGATATTAAATTATCTTTCTGAAATTTCAACCACAATTCGTCGGGCAGTTCTAAAGGTGACAATTTCTTGAAGCAATCCTGTGGCAAATTTTGAATGATTTTGCATGCGGATTTGATATTGTTTTTGTAAAGTCCACTGATTGTGTGATGATAATAATAAATTGGATTTTCAATTGATTCTGCTAGCATTTGTAAGTGAGGATCTTCTGGATCTGTGTCGATATTTAAATTGCAAGTCAAGTAAACGTTCAATGTGGTTTTCAGACGACTTCTGGCTTTGTCTCGAATTCTTGTTGTTCTGGCATCGCAAGCAACATCAATTAAAGGCTTTTTAGATTGTTTATCTAAAGTTATTAAATGGGAACTCCATTTCTCGTGCAAAAGACCAGCTAGTTTTCTAACTTCAGTATCTTCATGAGATTGATTTAATTTATTTAGAAGATTTACTGAAGTACAAAACTGTGTCAATTAAATATTGAAAATTACTTTTTAATAACTATTGTACATATTTTTTAATCCATCAGAAGGCAACGAAGACAAACAAATATGAAGTAATGATAATAAAAAATCTACTTTGAGTGCCATAAAAACAAACAATATTAGTTTTATTGTTTTAAAATTTAGATATTTTCCTCTTTTGCCTCAATTTCACTAATGTAATTATTAAAAGTCTCGTAACAATGTTTTAGGGCAAAGAAATTTCATTCACTTGAAAAAGATACAGTAATTGATCTTGTATAAATCTAAATAGAAACCTTTGAATTGTAATAAGGTATTTACAGATATCTAACAGATTTTGAATGTTATATTGGAACAATCAGCAGTCAGAACAAGTGCACAAATCTAGCTATACTTCCACAATGCATGTGTAATAATTAAAGGTTTTGTTGAAATTAGTCTTTTATTAAAAATAGAAAAATTGTTATGCTGTATTGGTTATTTAATGAAAATATGTATTACAGTTATGTAGTAAATAATCAATTGGAAAGAGATCAGATGATAGATTAAGATCTTTTTTGATTTTGATCAATGGACAATATGTCCGGGTAATTGGTGACCCGTTCTGATATCACTTTTCAGTTTCGAAAAGAAAGCCTTGTTAAGATTCAGAAAGGGACAATTGTATAATTATGTGACTTGACGAGGTATTCATGTGGATCCTGGCATTGTCCAAGATTAGGAAATTATGATTTTGTGTTTTCTTTTTCAAAGGGTCCGGTCTATTCGATGTTCTCTGACATACAAAAGAAATTTAAAAACGACGAAAGTTATAAAAAACCTCATTTCAGTTTTATTAGCACTACTAATTATGAAATATTGAAAAAATTATATTTGTTCTAATTAAATATCATATTTTTTATTAAGTGCAAGAAAATTAGGCGTGTGACGCCATGCGTATGTATAGGGTGAGAAAATATTTTTCATACACTCGCTCTCATTTGCATATACCATGTAGACATGACACGGCAATTATTATTTGTTTTAATAAGTGATTTAGGGTTTCATGACAATTCAACACAACATTTTTAAATTCCATACATTTTTTTAAATTGACATTTTTTATTTCGCCACAAATGAAATGAGATATCTTCATTGTAGCTACACATTTTTTGAAACATGACATTTTCAATAACTAGACTTTTTTTAGACTTTAGATTTAATTAATATATACATATGTTACACCGAATTATTCCTTAGTGCCTTGGTTTTGTGCCTGCTACTGATGTCAGGAATGTTTTTGATATTCTTGCTTCAACATTCCCTGATGAGGATAGGTACAATGAAATTCTTATATATTTCTTATCAACTTGCATTGAGGGTAGAGCTTGGTAGAGCTCCTCAGTTTCCAATAACATGCTGGAACCATTTTGATTCTGCTGGTGAACAAATACCAAAAACTACCAATGCTCTTAATGCCATATTTCAATGCGGCCACCCCAATGTTTGGACCTTGCTTGATGGACTGGGAAGAGATATAGCTTGTCACAGACTGATTTTGGCAAATGCTCTGTCAGGTCGTTCAGAGGTTAGAAAGAAAAGATATGTATCATTGCATGAGGCTATTGCAATGGCTGTGCAAGATTACAATTTGAATGCATCGGATGATGATAAACTGAAATACCTGCGTAGACTAGGTAATTTGCAATGAATGAAATGTTAAAAATTAACGTTTACTTTTTACAAATATGTATATAAATATTAATTAAAATCTAAAGTCAAAATAAAAATCTAGTGAATAAAAATGTCAAGTTTTAAAAAAATGTCTAGTTACAATGAAAATATTTCATTACTTTTATGTATTGAATTAAAGAAATATGTTGATTTAAAAAATGTGTTGAATTAAAAATATGTCGAATTGTCTGGTTACCGTCATTTTGACATGTATTTGATTTTATGAATCATTTTAAAGGTAATTACTGATAGTTTTATGAATATTAACAACATCAATATGAGTTTTACAACATTTATTAATATCACAAGCGCATTCACTATTTGATATTTTTCTTGGTCAATATATTTCTGAGTTCATACTAATTATTTTCAATAAATGAAAATCTGTTAATAAAAATTATTAATTATAAAGAGTCTAATTGGTTCAAATTAAATCTAAACATCTTTTTAAAAAAGAACATATTAAATTAATATATTAAAATTTTAAATTACATTAAAAAATAAATAATACATTCAAAAATTATTTTAAATCTTTTTACTTTAAAATTAAATTAAATTATTTTTAATTAGTAAGAATCAAAGAAAATACCAATCATCCATCTGTGTAGGAAAGGCACAATCCGAATCAACATACAACATGTACAATATCAACACACAATTCAAAACATTCCTCACAATGAAATTAATTTTTAATTGTATGATGTAGTCACATGAACAATTTAGAACTCTTTTCTTTGAATAGAAAGGATTTGAAAACAAGGAAACAAGTAGCACCGAGTTATTTTTGATTTCATGCTTCAAGGCGGTGAATTAATCAAATGAAAGTAAACTGGTAGACAAATCATTTGTGGAAAAAATCGTCGATAAAAGCTTATTTTAACATTTAAAAGTTGTTATAAGTAAAAGATTGCATATCCAAAATAATGCTTAAAAATTATGTATCTATATCATTTGTGTATATTAAAACATGTGTTGATTTGTTTGGATTTTTTCTATCCCTTAATATATTTTTTAAATACTATTGATATATAAAAATGATGCTGAGATCCATTGCCATTGATTAAATAATTTTTGTCCTATATATTTACACACTCGTTAAGACGATATCGGTTAAATCGATCTGATTAATTAGTCCCGTGTATTTACTGATCATTATGAATATGAATTTGTCTGTTTAAATCAATTTGGATAACTCAATTGATTAATTCATCAATTAAAATTGTGATGATAATTAATTGTGAATTTAAATAAAATAGAGTTCTTTATCTGAAAAAGACCATCAAAAATTTAAAATGTGAGACAAATTTGATGTTGTGTTAAATTTTAATCCAAAGTTATTCTTATATTCTTGTTTTACAGAAATTATTAATTAATTTAGATTAAATTTGTATTAAATGATAAGTTCTCGGGAGTTGCTTACCGATTCCTTGGAGTTTAAGGCATCAATTTTAAAAGAAATTGAAGGGGTCAGTGTCTGAAATGTTTTACAGAATCAAAGCATTCTTCAGAGCACAAAATCTACTTAGTTACAAGTAAAACAAAGTATCTTTTCTTCAGTTCAACAATACAATTTTGCACCTATAAGAAACCGAATGCGCTCTAGTGATCATCCGGAATTAGAATTCACAATTGGAAATGCAATGTAGACATTTACAAACGACATCCGTATGATTTAATGATTTCATGTCGTTTTAGGCTTATCAAGTTTTTGTGATAATTAACTTATGATTATTTTTTATTAATTAATTTATGATAATTAATCAAATGCGTCAAGTATCACATGTAAATAATTATATATCTTACAAATGCTTGCAAATT